>JAAAWM010011421.1:0-78342 GCA_036873465.1 Thinopyrum obtusiflorum | reverse complement strand
TATTCTGGTCCATTAACGACCCATTATGCGTGTGACAGAATTAATCCTTTGCTGTCCTACGGCCTGTTAACGGCCCGTTACCGTGCTGGGCCGATACCAATTATGCCCGTTTACGGCCCATGTAGACCCATTTATCCGACGGCCCGAGGCCGACCGATTCTACGGCCCTGTTGGAGGCCCATTTATCGACGACCCGTATGAGACCCATGGATCCTATGGCCTGTAGGAGATCTATGGATCCTATGACCCTTATATGGCCCATGGTAGTTGCAGCCACTAGCTAACTAGGGAAAAAGAAGACTAGGAAATAAATAAGGCCGAAACTAACGCTAGGCTATTAAGGCAATTGCATAGATTACATCCACTCGACATCAAAGATCGCCACCAGTGCAAATATAGGGAACACCCTACACTATACAAAAATGGCTTGCTATTCTCTTTAGCCGGTGGCTGCACGTTAAGAATAAATTTTGTATCACACCAAAACAAATTACAACTATATAACAAACGGAAGGTTGGCATAAAACTTAACAGTCTAGCAGATAAATGCACCACCAGAAGTTCGGAAGCTCAGTTCATTTGGCCTGACTGTTACGTTTTCATGTTGTATTGTCCGATGGAGCACCATAACCCTCGCCTTCATTTCCCCTAGGCTCCTGAACAACATAGAAAATGTCTGATAGTCTGGTTTCAAAACCATGCATATCTTGAAGACATCGAACAGTGTCTCTCCTTGTTTCACAAAGGGTCTCTGTTAGGGAATGGACTTGTGTCTGGAGCGCAGATACAACATTGCTTTGAGCTTGCATATCTTGATCATGAGGCAGTTTGGACGATATTGCCTTAACAACCAACCCAGTATTACGCAGGATTGTGCTTTTGGCACTGTTAGTGGACAGGTACTGACCCACTGCAGCAAGAGCTGACATTGCGGTTATAGTTGCCTTGCCACCTTCAGAAGGTGGCGGTTCCACCATTTTTTCCATAGCTCGCTGAAAATTTGAGGTTTTACATCCCCCCCCCCCCCCCCCCCCCCCCCCCCCCCCCCCCCCCCCCCCCCCCCCCCCCCCCCCCCCCCCCCCCCCCCCCCCCCCCCCCCCCCCCCCCCCCCCCCCCCCCCCCCCCCCCCCCCCCCCCCCCCCCCCCCCCCCCCCCCCCCCCCCCCCCCCCCCCCCCCCCCCCCCCCCCCCCCCCCCCCCCCCCCCCCCCCCCCCCCCCCCCCCCCCCCCCCCCCCCCCCCCCCCCCCCCCCCCCCCCCCCCCCCCCCCCCCCCCCCCCCCCCCCCCCCCCCCCCCCCCCCCCCCCCCCCCCCCCCCCCCCCCCCCCCCCCCCCCCCCCCCCCCCCCCCCCCCCCCCCCCCCCCCCCCCCCCCCCCCCCCCCCCCCCCCCCCCCCCCCCCCCCCCCCCCCCCCCCCCCCCCCCCCCCCCCCCCCCCCCCCCCCCCCCCCCCCCCCCCCCCCCCCCCCCCCCCCCCCCCCCCCCCCCCCCCCCCCCCCCCCCCCCCCCCCCCCCCCCCCCCCCCCCCCCCCCCCCCCCCCCCCCCCCCCCCCCCCCCCCCCCCCCCCCCCCCCCCCCCCCCCCCCCCCCCCCCCCCCCCCCCCCCCCCCCCCCCCCCCCCCCCCCCCCCCCCCCCCCCCCCCCCCCCCCCCCCCCCCCCCCCCCCCCCCCCCCCCCCCCCCCCCCCCCCCCCCCCCCCCCCCCCCCCCCCCCCCCCCCCCCCCCCCCCCCCCCCCCCCCCCCCCCCCCCCCCCCCCCCCCCCCCCCCCCCCCCCCCCCCCCCCCCCCCCCCCCCCCCCCCCCCCCCCCCCCCCCCCCCCCCCCCCCCCCCCCCCCCCCCCCCCCCCCCCCCCCCCCCCCCCCCCCCCCCCCCCCCCCCCCCCCCCCCCCCCCCCCCCCCCCCCCCCCCCCCCCCCCCCCCCCCCCCCCCCCCCCCCCCCCCCCCCCCCCCCCCCCCCCCCCCCCCCCCCCCCCCCCCCCCCCCCCCCCCCCCCCCCCCCCCCCCCCCCCCCCCCCCCCCCCCCCCCCCCCCCCCCCCCCCCCCCCCCCCCCCCCCCCCCCCCCCCCCCCCCCCCCCCCCCCCCCCCCCCCCCCCCCCCCCCCCCCCCCCCCCCCCCCCCCCCCCCCCCCCCCCCCCCCCCCCCCCCCCCCCCCCCCCCCCCCCCCCCCCCCCCCCCCCCCCCCCCCCCCCCCCCCCCCCCCCCCCCCCCCCCCCCCCCCCCCCCCCCCCCCCCCCCCCCCCCCCCCCCCCCCCCCCCCCCCCCCCCCCCCCCCCCCCCCCCCCCCCCCCCCCCCCCCCCCCCCCCCCCCCCCCCCCCCCCCCCCCCCCCCCCCCCCCCCCCCCCCCCCCCCCCCCCCCCCCCCCCCCCCCCCCCCCCCCCCCCCCCCCCCCCCCCCCCCCCCCCCCCCCCCCCCCCCCCCCCCCCCCCCCCCCCCGAGCATTATCCCTGATGTTTGTTTCCTCTTACGCCTAGGTGTTAGTCCGACAACAAACATAGGAAGTGTTAGTCTACATCAAACTGTGAGACTGCATATAAAGAAGCATGCAACTGTAACTTGGCTCCAGCAACTACCTTCTTGCTGTTGAATCTCACAAGGTTCATCTGATATGGCCAACTCGTCTTATGTCAAGAGTGCTTGGGAAGTAGTTTCAGGTGGCAAGGGAACTTGGGAACGTGCTGCTAGCTCAGTTGACGCACGAGTACGTCGTGCAGCTGGTAGTACTGTGGTAGGTGTTGCAAGAACTAGGGCTGTCTCTGCTTGTTTGGTGGCAGCTATTTGTTTCTATTTGTATTTTTTTGCAACTCGTGTAGCATGGGATGCCGTGTTTGTAGAATTTTCTACTGGACTTTGACCTTCTATTGCACCATCCGTACCAGCAGAATCTGCAGGATTCATCCGCTTCTCATTCCCTGCCATTATGTGTTTCTTCCTCTTTCTCTGTGCCATGTTAAGTCAACCCCCCCCCCCCCCCCCCCCCCCCCCCCCCCCCCCCCCCCCCCCCCCCCCCCCCCCCCCCCCCCCCCCCCCCCCCCCCCCCCCCCCCCCCCCCCCCCCCCCCCCCCCCCCCCCCCCCCCCCCCCCCCCCCCCCCCCCCCCCCCCCCCCCCCCCCCCCCCCCCCCCCCCCCCCCCCCCCCCCCCCCCCCCCCCCCCCCCCCCCCCCCCCCCCCCCCCCCCCCCCCCCCCCCCCCCCCCCCCCCCCCCCCCCCCCCCCCCCCCCCCCCCCCCCCCCCCCCCCCCCCCCCCCCCCCCCCCCCCCCCCCCCCCCCCCCCCCCCCCCCCCCCCCCCCCCCCCCCCCCCCCCCCCCCCCCCCCCCCCCCCCCCCCCCCCCCCCCCCCCCCCCCCCCCCCCCCCCCCCCCCCCCCCCCCCCCCCCCCCCCCCCCCCCCCCCCCCCCCCCCCCCCCCCCCCCCCCCCCCCCCCCCCCCCCCCCCCCCCCCCCCCCCCCCCCCCCCCCCCCCCCCCCCCCCCCCCCCCCCCCCCCCCCCCCCCCCCCCCCCCCCCCCCCCCCCCCCCCCCCCCCCCCCCCCCCCCCCCCCCCCCCCCCCCCCCCCCCCCCCCCCCCCCCCCCCCCCCCCCCCCCCCCCCCCCCCCCCCCCCCCCCCCCCCCCCCCCCCCCCCCCCCCCCCCCCCCCCCCCCCCCCCCCCCCCCCCCCCCCCCCCCCCCCCCCCCCCCCCCCCCCCCCCCCCCCCCCCCCCCCCCCCCCCCCCCCCCCCCCCCCCCCCCCCCCCCCCCCCCCCCCCCCCCCCCCCCCCCCCCCCCCCCCCCCCCCCCCCCCCCCCCCCCCCCCCCCCCCCCCCCCCCCCCCCCCCCCCCCCCCCCCCCCCCCCCCCCCCCCCCCCCCCCCCCCCCCCCCCCCCCCCCCCCCCCCCCCCCCCCCCCCCCCCCCCCCCCCCCCCCCCCCCCCCCCCCCCCCCCCCCCCCCCCCCCCCCCCCCCCCCCCCCCCCCCCCCCCCCCCCCCCCCCCCCCCCCCCCCCCCCCCCCCCCCCCCCCCCCCCCCCCCCCCCCCCCCCCCCCCCCCCCCCCCCCCCCCCCCCCCCCCCCCCCCCCCCCCCCCCCCCCCCCCCCCCCCCCCCCCCCCCCCCCCCCCCCCCCCCCCCCCCCCCCCCCTGCGCGCACACGGTCACGCGGGAGAGCCGGGTGCAGCTCGGGCCCTCAGGGCGGTCGGAGCGGGCGAGCGGAGCTGGCCGGGGGACGACGAGGGCGCGAGCCGGCCCGGCGCGGAGGCGGAGCAGGCGGCCGGCGCGGCGACCCGGCGGTGGGGCGCAGAGCAGCGTGGAGGTGGCGCGAGGCGCGGAGCATAAGCGCGCGGGAGGCGGAGCCGCGGGCTGCCAAGGGGCCGGGGTAGGGCGCACGACCGGAGGCGGAGCGACGCGGGGCCGGCACACGGGTGTGGTGCAGCCGGAGCCGGCGAGACGCGCGAAGCCGGACGGAGGCGAGGCGGGCCGGACGCCGGCTTGCTGCGGCCGTGTCGACGAGCCGATGAGCCGGCCAGCCGGCGTGCGGGGGCCGGGTCGACGAGGCGGTCGAGGTGAGGCGGAGCCGGCGGGCGGGCGAGGCGGCCCAGCAAGGGCGGAGCAGGCCGGCGCGGAAACGGCGGCGCCCGGTAGCCGGTCGAGCGGGCGAGGGAGGCGGAGCGGAGGAGGGAGCCGCCGCGGACAAGCGAGCAGGAGGGAGCCGCCGTGGTCGTAGCTGCAGCGGGTCGGAACGGAGGCGAGCGCTGCGCGCGTGCACAGACGGAGAACAGCGGAGGGTCTGGCCATTGTCTGACTGGTGTCCGAGTAGTATATGAGCAGCGTATGGGATGTATATGAGGAATATCTGACCATTATCTGACTATTATCCGACTTGCATCTGGCTAGTGTATGGTTGTGTATGGAGAATATATGGCTTGCGTCTGGAAGCTTATGAGTGGTGTATGACCATGGTCTGGCTATTGGTTGTGGCAGCGAGAAGAGCGAAACTCGCGCCGGTGAGCCTGAGACTACGAGGACGGGCGTCCCGCGAGCCTGATGGCGAGGTCGAGCGGCACTGCATCCGCTTGGACGGCAGGGCGCAAGGCTGCAGACGCTTGCGGGGAGTTGGTGAAGCGCGCGATGCGGAGTGTCCATGGAGAAGAGAGCGAGGCGGACGGTGCCGAGGCCGACGACGAGGATGCGCCGTCCCGTGCGGCTGCCCCGGGGCCGTGTCGATGTCGAGCCCCCGAGCGCTGCCGGAGAAATGGCGCGATGCCGAAGTGATGATGACGAAGATGGTCCCACCCGGACCGCGGTTCCAACAGCAGCTTGCCCCACGGTGGGCACCAACTGTCGTGGTTATCTCGCGAGTGGGTTCACGAGACGACAGATGCCATGGGGTGGCTTAAGGTGAGGGCAAGGCTGCTGTGGAGATCAAGGGACGGGATTGGGCAAGCAGCACGCCGTGGTTTAGCCAGGTTCGGGGCCCTCGTGCGGAGGTAACAACCCTACTCCTGCATGTCTGATGATATATGCAGTGTATATGTTGTACAGAGTTGCTCCTGGAGCTGTATCCAGAGGAGGAAGAAGGAGGCTGGGAGCACTTCTCTTCCCTGCCTCATGTGTGTGTGTGTGAACGAGAGAGTGAGAGGGAGTCTGCCCCTGGCTCAGTGAGCCCGTGGGTGTGAGGCCTCCCCTGGGTCACTTTATATATTAGTGCCCAGGGACAAGGGGTGGCCGACACACCCACTACACTATTGGGATGTCATATGATGTGATGCGTGATGCAGGCTACAATGCAGCTGCTCATCTACAGTGCCAGCTGCTCATCTACAGTGCGCTACTGTAGATCATGGCCGTCACGTCTGCGCAGGTCCGACGGGACGTTGTGGTTGACTTCGCTGGATTCCAGCCGACGGGCTCAACCCGGACGGGCTCAACCCGGATGGCTCAACCCGGACGGGCTCAACCCGGATGGCTCAACCCGGACGGGCTCAACCCGGATGGCTCAAACCGGACAGGGAGAACCCGGATGGCTCAACCCGGACGGGCTCAACCCGGACGGGCTCAACCTGGATGGCTGAACCCGGACAGGGAGAACCCGGCCAGGGAGAACCCGGCCAGAATCAGCACGGCCAGGCTCAACCCAGCCAGATTCCAGCCAGCCAAGTTCCAGCCAGCCAGGTTCCAGCCAGCCAGGGGGCACTCCCTGGCAATGTTTTGAAGCGTCTTTTGCCATCTTGGGCATACCCGGGGGTCGTCCCCCCAACAGCCCTGGAGCATGGGGGCATGTACGCGCTCCAGCGTCCGCCGGTGAAGCACTTCCTCCCTGTTCTGCCGCACGACGGACTCAGCGTCAGCAACCCGCTGCTGAAGAGGAAGCAGCTCGGTGCGGGCGGAGGCCAGTTCCGCCTGCGCCAAGACCAGGGCGGCTGCGGTGGCATCCTCTTGCCGCTCCACCTCAGCTAACCTGGACTTAAGGGCAGCAGTCCTGCCTGCAGCCTCAGCTTCCACGAGCCTCAACTTCAGGTCGTGCCTACCCTCAAGATCCGCGTGAGCCTCAGCCACCCAGCGGTCGACCTCCTCCTGGGCCCTGGCCTCGCGCGCACCAACGGCGTCTTCCGCTTGGGCAACCTGACACTCCCTCGTCTCCAGTCGCTCGAGCTCAAGACTACGCTCCACGGCTTCCAGCACCAACGCCTCCTCGCGCTTCTGGATCTCTTCATCTTCGGCGGGCGTCCCCCTCAACGACGCAAGGGCGGCTCTACGCGCCTCCACTTGCTGCTCCAAGGAGGCGCTCCAAGCTTGGAGCTCCCACGCGCGCTTCTCCGTGGCCTCGCGACAGCGGTCAGCTTCTCGGGCCTCTTCCTGAGCTCCGGAGCAGGCTTCACGCGAGGCTGCGAGAGAAGCCTCGACCTTCGCACTATCAAGCTCGCACTGATGGCGCCCGAGGTTGATAGCCACCTTCAGCTTATGTCGCTCCTCCGCCAGCCGAAGACCCTCGGCCACAAGGCGCGCGTCCACGTCCACGAGCTCTTCACCAAGCCAGTTCATCGCGCCCATCGCCTCCTGAAAGAGCTCATGGCGGAGAACGCTCCTTTCTTGCGCCGACTCAAGCATGCTGCTGACTCCGTCCTCTGCCGCAGGGGACGTGGACGGGGCCCGAAGTGGCTCGCCCCCCAGCAGCAGGGGGCTGGGGGCTGGCGCCTGCCCGGCTACCGGCCAAGCCCCGCGAGGGGCCCTGACAAATGGAGACCCGCCGCCTGAAGAGGATCCCAGGATCGAAGCCAACCAGCTGCCACCCAAGATCAGGGGAGGGGCCCTTGGCACACCGGCCGCGCTCCAAGCAAGGCTGCCACGAGAAGACGGCGAAGGCATAAGCTCAAGGCACCCCGTTGGCAGGCTGGCTTCCCGGCTGATCCCACGACGAGGGCAGCGTGCGAGCTCGCAGTGCTCAAGTCTAGCGGGGGAGACGAGATGAGAGGAGGCTGCTTCTCAGGAGATTCTGTAGCCTTGGTGGAAGGGATCCTGAAGAGCCATCGTCTGGAAGGAAAGCAGCACTCGAAGGATCACAAAAATAAGGTACTTACTCGTCAACGGCGATGTACTTTCTCTGTTTTAGCGGCCCGAAGGTGCTGCTGCCGCGGCTTGGGGACTACTTCCTCTTGCGGAGCTCCTAGAATTCCACACAAAGACGACCAAAGCGCTGGACATGGCGGCCAACACGAGGCGCGACTGGAGAAGTGCTCGAAGGGACAACCTCAGGAGCGCTAAGCTGAGGGGGGCTATCGGGCTCTGCCTCACAGCGACCTGCCGAGGCCTCAGGAGCCTCAGCCTCAGGAGTCGTGGGCTACATCGCCCCCTCAAATGCCCCCCCCCCAGGGCAAGAATCACGACCCCCCCCCCCCCCCCCCCCCCCCCCCCCCCCCCCCCCCCCCCCCCCCCCCCCCCCCCCCCCCCCCCCCCCCCCCCCCCCCCCCCCCCCCCCCCCTCTCATGGGGGCCCACCAGACCAACCGGACGCAGCCCCCACTCATCGAAGGAGGGCATCCGCTCCACAAATTCCACCTTGTTCAAGCAGCGGTACAGAAGACAACTTTTCCCTGGCATGTCGTCTAGCAGCGGGACGCCAGTCAGGACCTCGAGCACCGCTCGCCGCGCCTCAAGGGGGAGGCCGGACTCCTGAAGTCTCATGTGATCCTTGCTACTGAGTAAGGCCCACATTGGTCGAGAATGGCGCTGAAGCGGAGCGACTCGGCGCCGGACGAACTCCTTCACCACCATGGGTGCATTCACGCCAAGGTCTTTCAGTCCCTTCAGCCTGAGCCAGATGGGGGCAAGGCGTGAATCGGCGAGCCTTTGGTGGCACCAACCGGAGTTGGGAATGGCGGGCGCCGACGGAGAAGAGAGCAGGGGGCTGAGCACTCCAACATCAACAAATATCCATCGTGTCCGAAACTCGCTCGTGGATGGTGGAAGCTCGAAGTCAATCCCCACGCCGGCCATCGCCGCCATGGCCTGGAAGCTCAGGCACCCCGAGCTCTGTCGGGGATCGATCAGGTGCAGCGAGAAGAAGTGGCGGAGAAGGGCCACAGAAGGAGCAACGCCTACCATGGCCTCACAAATAAAGGCGAAGACGGCGAGAAGGGTCACTGATTGGGGATCAAGGTGCAGCATGTGGATCTGATAATGGGCAAGCACTGCGTTGAAGAAGGCGGAGAAAGGAGGAACCAGGCCAGCCCAATGGGCGTCAATGAAGAATGGGACCTCAGTGGCTCTCCTGTCGACGCGAGCTCGGGACGCAGGCCAGGCCACCGTCTGTCCACACTCATTGAAGCTGGAGGTGAGCATGGGGCGCACCTTGTCCATAGCTTCTTGGTTGAGCACCAGCGACCTGCCAACGGCAGGCTCGATGGCCAGACGCAGTTCGGCGGAAGACAGGGGCTTCTTCCCTTTCTCCGTTTGACCCGGCGCCATGGCGATGGGAGGACTGATCTCAGATCGGATTGGGAGAAGGGGCTGAGCTCTGAAGAAGCGGGAGAATTGGGGGAGTGCGCCGCAACGATGGGAGGGAAACCGTGTAGACCGCGGTGCCCGCCTAGCCAGGCGGGTATCAAGGCATCATGGGGAAGCAGAGACACCCATGTCCAATCAACCGCCATGCGTTGACCGAGGCCACAGGCTGCTGGGGCCCGCGGCGCTCCGCACTTGCCCTTTGGCTTCGCCTCGAAGCCAAGTCCGAGCGCGCCTTGGACCCAGGGGCTACTGTCAGCGTTCTGGGAATGGGGGTCCCCAGACTTGCCTACCTGCGGCCCACGGCGTGGCTCTGCGGGCGGGCCTGTACGGCCCATCTTCACCAACAAGCATTCGAGACCCTCGCGAGGGGCCAAGCCTCGCGAGGCGGACGACACAAGACCTCCTCGAGAGCGGCTTCACCAAGCTGGCTCGCGAGGGGCGGAGAGATCAATGCAAGACAAACCTCGCGAGGTTCTCATGACGTGAGCCATGACGATCGAGACCAGGCGGACGCCAGCGCGTGCAGTGTCCTTGTTTCCTCTTTGGTGCTAAGGAGGCAAGCGCAGGCGAGGAGTACTGAGGCGTCAAGCAAAGGTTTCCATATCGGTGCAACGAGACCAAGACCAGCAGGACGGCAAGACGGAGGTCACCATGGAGCCCAAGGCAGCGTCACCACCAGAGCCTTTAGCAGGCGAAGACTACTTTTGTCAGGATAAGCTGTCCTAGCTGTCCCCTTTCAAAATTGGCCTAGCCACCATAGTAGAAGGCAACTCATCTCATCTTGAGCAATCCTCACCCACCAAGCACAACAACACCTCACCTCAGGAGGCTGTTCTTCCCCTTGTACTGTTCTTCCTCAGCCCAAGAGGCAATCCACCACACCACACTGGAGTAGGGTATTACACCACATCGGTGGCCCGAACCAGTATAAATCTTGCGTCTCTTGTGTTGCGAGTTCGTCGAGCTAAGCTTAGAGATCCGGTGAGGCTGAGGGCGTGATTCGGTAGGGGGAGATCTTCGTGCGCACCCAGTGTTCGAACCTTGAGGGTTTTGCCGGAACCCGAGATCCGACAGTAGTGAGATAATGTGATGCAACACTAGAGGTGCCACGTGGAGCGTTTAACTGGTCAACTAGTTGTGTCTTGAGCAAATGCAGAGCTGTACAGTGAGCCCGTGACTGTATAATAACCACAAAACATAAAGGGTGACTGTAATGAGTGGATTCTAAAGTCGAATGTATGTATCATGCTTTCGCTCCAAATACAATGATCGTCAATGTATATATCGCGAGAGAAAGATGAAACATGCGTGAATGTGTTGGGGGCTTACTATTAGAGGACCTGGAGATAGTTTGTGTGCTTACGTGAAAGGGGCGTAGAGGGGTGTATGCGATGGGGAGAGAGATGCTCTTCGTTTCTCTTTATTATGACTAACTTTATATATAGTATAAAAATATAAAAATTCACAGTGCGGAATAAATATCATTGTGGGCACCATGCAATGCAAATTAACGTTCATACTCCTCCATATAACTTTGTAATGTTGTATATATGTAGAAATTCCAAAATAATTTTTTGGCCACACTTTATTCAAAAGGAATGTTGTATGCGAAATAAACGTGAAGAGAGGGCTTTTTAGATCAATGGGGTACGTGATGTAACATGTGTGAATGTGTAGTTGATGTATTTGGCAGGGCCTAGAGAGGTATGTGTGTGTATTACGTATTCGAGAGAGGCATGGATAGAGGGGCCGGCGGGGGGAGGGGGCGTGGGAGAGATAGCACGAGAAATGAGAGAGGTCTAGAGAGAGAGACTAATATGATGTCACGGTGAGAGATTCCCTTGAGTGTGTATATGCAAGGGGGGAGGGGATAGAGGCACGAGTAATTTTTTTGTGTGGTGTCTGTGTTGGTATGTGTGGGTGTGAGAACATGACGAGACCTGGGGGCAGAGAGTGTGTCACCGCGTGAGGTCCGGTGGGTCGAGGTGAGGCCCTTGGTTCGGTTCCATCCTGCGCCACATTGGTCGGCCCGTGACGCATTTAGGGAGACCCATGGATGACTTATCGTACAAGACAACGATAGAAGAACTGTGAAGGACTCTGTGTCCATTGACAAAGCCGGCTAGGATTTGTAACCCTGGGTTCTCGGACTAAGGTAACCCCTTATCTCTGATATTACTATTCATCCAACCTAACTTTAAGGGGCATCCTCCATAATGCTCTGCTAGAATCATACTCGTCGATTAGGAAGAGAGGTGTGAGACAATGCGTGAGAGACAGACCTAAAGATAATGTGCGTACAGGAGACCCGTAGGCAGGTCTATGTATATTGAAAGGGTCGATGGGGATTGTGCGTGTGTATGCTTGTGAGAGGAAGAGTGCTTGTGATAAAGGTTAGTGAAAACAGTCGTAAATGGTTACGAGAGGGAGGGAGGGTTATATCGAGAGCATGTCTGCGAGAAAGACACCTCGGGAGGGAGAATGTGAGCATGTGTGAGAGACCACCGATGGAGAGTGAAACTACACGTAAAAGACTGATATGCACATTGATTAAAGATATAAATTGTATCCAAATATTAGGATGGGATGATTATATTTGAATTCGCGTAAGGAACGGTCATTGATCCATCAGACATCTAGATTCTATCAAATTTGAGCACGTCTATGTTATTATTCGACATAATTGATCCACATAGTTAGTATTTTGAACTCCTAGCAATGCATCGCTTTAGCAATCGAATATAAACGTGAGTATAGTTCATGTTGTGTGTGTAAAGGACATTATACATACAAAAGTTACACAATGAACATTATAAATAGTTAGCTATGAACTAGCATACATTTGAATTCAACTTAAGGTGGTTTAAAAAAATCAAATTCAACATGAAGTCTATTCAATTATTTGAATTCGATATCATGGCATTTGTAAATCATACCTAAATTATCGGGGCACCAATCTTTGCTCTGATTTTGTACATAATAGCATATATAATCGTGTACAAAATATACTCAAATTTAGCTCCTCCATTCCAAAATAATCGTAGTTATAGGATTTTCAAGTGTCAAAATTTCAAAAAGAAGTAGATAATTTAATGAGGTTTTCAAACATACAAGGTCAAATTTAACGTTGTCTATTTAGGTCAATCCTAAAAGTTCAAGAGTACCCTAAACGTGAATGCTTCTGTTTCAAAATTTCGAACGAAGCGCCAAAAGAGCCTCTACTCGCCCGAAACCGCGTGAGACCAATGTTTGGTAGTAGAAGGAAATTACTTTTCTAATAACTCCGACCCGTGAAACCTACCGGCCCGACGTCCAAAGGTCTAAACTGGGGTAGGTTTGTAGCTTCATCTAGACGCCACACAACCGCCTCCAAAAAACATTCATACACAATGGCCGCCTAGGCACACATGCGCGCGGCCGAAATCGCTCCCGCCCACTATTTGGGACACCTGGGATTACCATCCTACACTCGACCCGCAGTAGGTCCGAAATTTAAGATGGGGGTAAAGTTTGTACTTTCCCCAAATTTCAAACAAGCGCGTCCCATATGTTCAGAAAAGCCAAAAACAAGCGCGTCCCAGACCGAAACATGGATCTCCCTTAGCTCCCCCCTCCCCCGCCACCCGTCCGATTCCCCATTCGTACTCCGTGCGCGCCAAAATTACCTCTCCACCAGCCGCGAAACCCTGGCGTCCTCCGTCCGCCACCCCATCCCACCCATCAACCGCCGCCCTCCTCAATCACGCAGGAGCCGATACCCCGACGTCGTCATCCACCGCAACCTCAACCGCAAGGCCCTCCATGGCTAGTAGTTGAATTCGAGGCCGAGCCGTCCATATCCGAGCCAGTTCAACCATGTCGTCCTGCGCCTCACCGCTGCCGCTCCAACTTTGCCAACATCCACCGCACCAGAGCTATTCCTGCTAGGCCATCCTTCGCATCCTCGGATTTGCTTCCCCTCCGCCAACATACGGCCACGGCAACCGAGTTAACAATTTGGCCATGGTTCGTCCAAGCCTACACCCTCCTCCGAAACATCGGTTCCCCTAGCAAAAAAGAAGATCGCCGCGACATGTGGAGGAGACCACACCGGCAACCGAAAATGGTACTCCTCTTCCCTTATTCATGCAAATCTCATGTGTCTGCTTGCATGGTATTCATACCACAGAAGACACTAGTTGACCACTTCTTCTTGATACTAGATGTTCCTAGTAACTTGCGATGCACAAGGTTTCTCCTCATATACTATTTCAGCTTAGCTAGAGGTCTGTCGCCCCCCTGGATTTCAATTCCTGGTCAGTTGATTCCCAATTAACGGAATCATTCCCCTGCGTAATAGGCACTAGTCCGCCTATTACGCCGGGGAAGCAGCGCCTCAGTGTTTATCTTAGGGGCGTGTGGGGCCTAGAGCTGCTGGCGCCCGATCTGGAGGTCGGCCGGGATTAAAGGGATGGCCTGGGGGCGCTGCCAAGCACGGCGGTGGTGTGAGGTCGAGGGGAGGGCGAGGCGGCGGAGGCAGGGGTCTGGACGGTGGTCGCTGGCGGTTTGAGAAAGATCGTCAATAGTGACTGGCGGGAGGTAGACGAAGGCCATCTGCCCGTTCCTTATAGATCGGACGGTTCATAAAAAAATCGACCGACCTATTTATTTTCAGTCGACTGTTATCTTGATAGGACCACATGTGGTGGTGTGCTGGAGGAGTACCTGCATTTCCTGTGCTCATAAATTACAAAATCATACGGAGTAGAATTAATTTTGTTTGCCATGCAATGTTGTAGAGCTGTCATATGTCTCCTGTCATTTAATTTTCAGCCACCTGCTATCTGCTACTTTTACAGTGCACTAGTTCTGCACACACTTCACCCATACTCTCACTATTGTGATTTTATGCAAGGGTATTTCAGACTCTGCCTTCACAGAAGCAAAAAAGAAAAGAGAGAAGGCGCTCCTTCTTGCTTCGCAGGCAGGCACGACACGTGTTTTCGCTTTAAAGGTTGGATGTTTAACAGATGGAGACGGTAAACGTAGCTGTGGAGTTGATGATCTCGCTCGCCATGAACTACCATCCTAGGTGCTTGCTTTAACTTCACGGTGTCATATGTGGTTGCATGTTGCATATGGTGTCTAGATTGTATTTGAAAGGCTGAAGTCGATCTTTATCAAGATAAGGAAAGATATTTTTTACATGAACCACCATCCCGGGAGCACTAGAAGACAAATAGCTAGTCAGGGCACTGGCCGAGCCAGTGACAAGCCCAGCACAGACATGCATCACCTGGAAGCCAACTAAAAAGCCACGATGGTGGCGAAGCAGCCGCCTCCCACCAGGCTCTCAGGTCCTAGATGATCATGCTCACCACTCCAGCCGAATGTCTAGCTTGTATTGCTTCCAATTTGGTTAAATTGCATCTGCTTAGCTTACACACTATACCTTTGAATATGACATGCCTTCCTGTTTTTGGTACATACTAGTA
Organism: Thinopyrum obtusiflorum; assembly: GCA_036873465.1. NCBI lineage: Eukaryota > Viridiplantae > Streptophyta > Magnoliopsida > Poales > Poaceae > Thinopyrum > Thinopyrum obtusiflorum. The sequence goes on along the minus strand of JAAAWM010011421.1, from coordinate 63,897 downwards.
CATCTGTCTATTAACCATGTACTTACATCAAACTAATGTTCTTGTGTATCCCTCATCAATCACTTATGATAAGGCAGTCAGGCCAGTGGACTACTGTGATAAAAGATCCTCATTTAAAGAATGCAGCGTCAGCCTCCCCACATGATTCTCAAGAAACAACAAGGCTAGATGAAGATAGTGGATGTAGCTCTATAGTTGATTACCGCATTTCCCCTACACTAGCATCGCAGGTGCTTGCTCTAACTTGGCAGCGTGATATGTGTTTGCATGTTGCATATGGTGTCTAGATTGTAATTCTTCCAATCTGGTTAAATTGCATGTGCTATTCTTCTTAGTTTATACATTATACCTGTTAATGTGACATGCCTTCCTGTTTTTAGTACATAGTACATCTGTCTATTAAGCATGTCCTTACATAAAACTATTGTTTTTTTGTATCCCGCATAAATCAATATGACGAGACACCTTTAGTATATGCAGTGTGATATTAGTTGCATCTTTCATATGATTTATAGCATGCGCTGCTTCTAATTTGTTGAAATGCAACTTATGATGGGACGCCTTTAACTTGGCAGAGTCATATTGGTTGCATCTTTCATGTGGTGTCTAGCTTGCATTGCTTCTTATTTGTTGAAATGGTTTCTGCTTAGTTTACACAAACAGTTGTGAATATGCCATGCCGTCCTGTTTTTCGTATTATTCCATCCTGGAATCATGTGTTTGCCTTCCATCAAAGTAGTGATTGTCACTATCATGCATGAACGAGTTCTAAAGAGTGGATTTTATTGCTTTTTCTTGTCGGTTTTAATTGACAATTCAAAATCAATAAAGCGGAAGGAAGTTACCAAGGCAGCGGATGAAGGCGCTCCTTCCAAACGGAGGGCCTCTACAGATTCTACTCCTCCATCCCCCAAGATGATTTCCAAGACAACACATGCATAGACTCTCAACGTAGCTGTGTTGGTGATGAGCATGTCTCCCCTAGTGCACCATCACAGGTGCTCCCTCTAACTTGGCACTGTTATATGTGGTTGCATGTTATGTATGATGTCTAGCTTGTATTGCTTCTAATTTTGTTGAATTTCATCTGCTTACTTTACACATTATACTTGTGACTAAGACACGTGTTCCTGTTTCTAGAAAATACAATATCTGTCTATCACACCATGTTCTTACATCAAAGTACTAATGTTGTGTAACCTGCAACAATCACTTATCATAAGACACGTTTTACTTGGGAGTGTGATATAGGTTACATCTCGCATTCTTTTCTAGCTTGTACTACTTCTAATTTGTTGAAATGGCACTTATGACGAGACAATTTTAACTTGGTAGAGTGATATTCGTTGCATCTTTCATATGGTGTCTAGCTTTCATTGCTTCTAATTTGTTGAAATGCCTTCTCCTTAGTTTACACATCATAAGCTGTGAATATGCAATGGCACTAATGACGAGAGACCTTTAACTTGGTATTGTGATGTTGTTTGCATCTTGCATATGATTTATTTCTTGTACTTCTTCACATTTGTTTAAACGGCATTTATGATGAGACACTGTTAACTTGGCAGAGTGATATTTGTAGCATCTTTCATATGGTGTCTACCTTCCATTGCATTGCTTCTAATTTAGTGAAATGTCTTCTGCTTAGTTTACACATCATAGTTCTGGTTATCTCATGCCGTCCTGTTTTTCGTACATATTACATCCTCCTATCATGTGGTTGTCTAACATCAAAGTTCAGTTTGTCTGTATCACGCATCAATTTGTTCTGAATAACTAAATTGTTATTCGTTTTTCTTGTCCGCTTGACTTAACATGGCACAGAGAAAGAGGAAGCAACACAGAACGACAGGGAGAGGGAAGCGGAAGAATCCTGCAGATTCTGCTAGTACTGATGGTGCAATAGAAGGTCAAAGTCTAGCGGAAAATTGTACCAACAGGGTATCCCGTGCTACACGAGCTGCAGAACAAGCCAAACAGAAACAAATAGCTGCCACCAAACAAGCAGAGACAACCCTAGTTGTTGCAACACCTTCCATAGTACCACCAGCTGCACGATTTACTCGTTAGTCAACTCAGCTAGCAGCACGTTCCCAAGCTCCCTTGCCACCTGACACTACTTCCGAAGCACTCTTGACACAAGATGAGTTGGCAAGATCAGATGAACTTTGTGAGCTTCAACAGCAAGAAGGTAGTTGCTGGAGTCAAGTTACAGTTGCATGCTTCTTTATATGTAGTCTCACAGTTTGATGTACACTAACACTTCCTATGTTCGTTGTTGGACTAGCACCTAGGTGCAAGAGGAAACAAACATCAGGGATAATTCTCGATAGGTTAACTAAATCTAGAGGAGGAAGAATGGAGATCCATTTTTAGGCAGGTTTAAAAAGGCCACATGATGCTACAGAGTCAGCCAAGTTAGTATCAGAGGTAGCGGTTGCCGTTAGGTGTCATGTACGTATCCTCCCAACATGGATTCAGTACAGGAATGACAAAGACGAAACCCAGTTCCACACCTTCCTCGACCATTTATCTGTAAGTATGGGTATGTATGGAAACTAGTAATATCGTCTTGCTCTGTCCAATACTTTCTAGGTTGCTGATAATGAGACTCCCATAATTTTCAACAAACGAGGTTCAAGTTGGATAGCCAAGATGATGCAACTAGACAAGCTTGCACCCATGTTTTCAAGTCTGCTCTATGACAGTATCAGTATAACTTGAGGAAAACTCACTTTGAAGGCAAGGCTAATAGTGAACTTGCCCAAACATCTCAAGTGGAAAATATATCGGATGAAGACTGGAGAGGCCTCATTAAACACTGGTCTGATCCGAAGTATCAGGTACATTATATATATGTGATCAGATCACATGTTGAAGTCCTATTTACGCATGTGGCACACAAATCTATCTTCTTGTAGGTGAACTATTCAAAGAACAAGGCCAACCGTATGAAAGTGAAATTCCAACATACGACAGGATCTCGTAGCTATATTGCACACTGCGAGGCTCTTGTAATTAGCTGATGTTTCACTCTTTTCGCTGTACCATATTATCAGATCTATATTGACTTGTTCCAAATGCAGAGGAAAGCCCGCAAGGACCAAAAAGTACCTAAACCAAATGCTGTGGAAATCTTCAAGGACTGTCACACCAGAAAGACGAAGGGCATGACTACACCAGTCAAAGCCGCTGTTGTAAGTCCTTAATCCTCATGCCTTTTAACTACTACTTACTCTGACTTGTGCCTTGAACTGCATGGTTTGCAGCCAATGTCTATTACTCTTTTCAATTTTATACACAATTTTCTTAGCGTGTCATTGCACCTTACAAGGTTTAAAAGAGAGTAGTGATGTTCCTTTGATCTTGACCTGTAATCTAGTTCCGTGCTGGACTTGCCCACACAACGTTACAATTGCCTATTTATTTGTTCTCAGTTGTTTTGTGATATGAATGATGTCATACTATGCTTACCATATTATAAACTTTGTCTCTTTATCCTTAGCTGTCAATACAATGTGAAGAAATAGACAATACATTAGCCATGGTACATGGTCATATGTTTGGAACCTGGTTTTATTATGTACTTTGCAGTAAAATACAACTAATATTTTGCATGGGTTCACCAAAATAAGTTCTGTATATAGACAAAAGCTATTTTGTTTGGTTTTGCTGCCTCCTTAATATCTTCTGTTCTGGTACTACTAATGTAAAAACTCAACTTTTCAGCAAGCTATGAAAAAAATGGTGGAACCACCACCTTCTGAAGGTGGCGAGGCAACTATAACCGCAACATCAGCTCTTGTTGCAGTGGGTCAGTACCTGTCCACTAACAGTGCCAAAAGCACATTCCTACGTAATACTGGGTTGGTTGTTAAGGCAATCTCATCCAAACTGCCTCATGATCAAGATATGCAAGCTCAAAAAAATGTTATATCTGCGCTCCACACATAAGTCCGTTCCCTAACAGAGACGCTTTGTGAAACAAGGACAGACATTGTTCGATGTCATCAAGATATGCATGGTTTTGAAACTAGACTATCAGACATTTGCTATGTTGTTCAGGAGCCTAGGAGAAATGAAGGCGAAGGTTATGGTGCTTCATCGGACAATACAGCATGAAAATGTAAGAGTCAGGTCAAATGAACTGAGCTTCTGAACTTCTGGTGGTGCATTTATCTGCCAGGCTGTTAACTTTTATGCCAACCTTCCTTTTGTTTTATAGTTGTAATTTGTTTTGTTGCGATACAAAATTTGTTCTTAACGTGCAGCCACCGGCTGAAGAAAACAACAAGCCATTTTTGTATAGTGTAGGGTGTTCCCTATATTTGCACTGCTGGCGATCTTCGATGCCCAGTGGATGTAATCTGTGCAATCGCCTTAATAGCCTAGCGTTAGTTTCGGGATTATTTATTTCCTAGTCTTCTTTTTCCCTAGTTTGCTAGTGGCCGCAACAACCATGGGCCATATACGGACCGTGGTAACCTTGACCCTACTATGGGCCGTAGGATCCATGGGCCTCCTACGGGCCGTATTTAAATGGGCCTCCAACACGGCCGTAGAATGGGTGGGCTTCGGGCCGTCGGATAAATGGGTCTACATGGGCCGTAAATGGGCGTAATTGGTATCGACCCAGCACGGTAACGTGCCGTTAACAGAACGGAGGTCAGCAAAGGCTTAATTCTCACAGGCATAACGGGTCATTAATGGGCCAGAATATAGGATGGGCTAGAAACGGCCCAACAGGTTAACAGGCCAGAAATGGGTCGACTCTTGCCACAGGCCGAATTTGGCCCATTAGGGGAACAGGCCAGTAACGGGCCGGAAGTAATCAAGGGCCGGAAAGGAGCCCAAGAACATATGGGCCGTCAGTAGGCCGAAAGCTAACACGGGGTGGAAATGGCCCATGTGAATCATGGGCCGTTAACAGTTACAAAGAAATTTAATGTTCATTATGGGCTAGAATCACCGTGGGCCTCTAAAGGGCCTAAAGATACGAAGGACTCATATGGGCCGAAAGACGTCGTGGGCCATACATGGGCCAAAAGTGAAACGGGCTAGTGTTATATTCGATGGCCCACATGACATTGTTGGGCCAATTTTGGGTAGGCCCTAACAGGCCGTGAGTTACCGTGCCGTAAAATGGGCTATTTGCGAAGAGACCATTAACAAGCTTTTCATGTGCCAGCCCGCTAACTTTTGACCAAGTCAAACGGGCCGGCCTTTGTAAGCTAAATGGGCCGGTGGTGGGTCGTCGCACGTGTCAACATATCATAGGCGCCTATCTGACCCACTGACGAGCTGACACGTGTTTCCTCCGGCCAATCAGAATTTTACACGTGGAAATTTCCCATTGTCCGGGCTGTTAACGGGTTATAGGATCCAAAACCGGACCCGATAGCTTAACGACCACCCGTTACGATGGATGCCACGTGTCGGTCACCCTTGATGAAAGCACTTCTGTGACGCGTGATTTATCGTCATGGAAGTGGACACTTCCATGATGATAATTTTGGTAATGTCATGGAACACTTCTACGACAACACAGGTATGATTATCTTGATTCTATCATAAAATTGTCATGGATGTACATGCATGACAAAAAACATGACCTACTGTGACAAACACATATCATCACGGAAGTGTCTTTTTTTTGTAGTGTGTAGACATATTTTAGAGTGTAGATTCGCTCATTTTGCTCCATATGTAGTCACTTCTTGAAATCTCTACAAAGACAAATACTTAGGAACGGAGGGAGTAGAAAATAGAGTTGGTGATGATGGTGTGCGTGCCATCCTGCAATATAGGCCGTCGGATTTATATCTAACGGATAGGAAGGAAACTATGGCAATTTTGCAAAAAGATACCCACACCCCTCTCCATGTTTGCAAATAAGGCCTTCCCTCGTTCATCCTTTTCTCTACTCTTACTAGCAATGTGCCCGTGCGTTGCAATGGATCCAAAATAGAATAATACATGTTCACAAACTTGAAAGAAAAACACTCTAGTTTTCTGTATATATCACTAAAAATATACTCGTATTAGGTTTCACTCAAAATATATTCCTTGTGGCTGTTTTGATGAGGTGGGGGAGGGATGTGGTTGGTTTCAAGATACTAACGCGTTTCTGCAAATTGGAGCAGAGAAGTGGGGTCTTGTTGCAAAAATGCCACGTCTTACATCATAGTCGTTAGATGCAGATCTGATGGTCAGAAATGACAGATGGCAGACACACCATCATCACCAACTGAGTCTTTTATAGGAGACTAGCGAGATACCTATGCGTTGCACGGAAAATCAAGATGCATTTGTATGAGTATTTTATGTTGTGGTTAAAAAGGATGAACAAGAGAAGGCCTTATTTGCAAATGTGGAGAGGGGTCTGGGTATGTTTTTGCAAAATTGCCATAGTTTCCTTCCCGTCAGATATAAATCGGACGGCCTGTATTGCAGGATGGCAGGCACACCATCATCACCAACTCTGTTTTTTATAAGAGTAGAGATAAAAAATAGAGTTGGTGATGATGGTGTGCCTGCCATCCTGTAGTATAGGCCGTCCGATTTATATCTGATGGATAGGAAGGAAACTATGGCAATTTTGCAAAAGGATACCCACTCCCCTCTCCACATTTGCAAATAAGGCCTTCCCTCATTCATCCTTTTCTCTCACAAGATAAACTACTCATATAAATGCATCTTGATGTTCCGTGCAACGCATGGGCATCTTGCTAGTCTCTCAGAAGATAAACTACTCATACAAATGCATCTTGATGTTCCGTGCAACGCACGGGCATCTAGCTAGTTTCTTTTAAAATAGTTACTGCGATAATTAGGTTGAAGTGATATATTTTATGTCTGCCCCGAATGATTTTAGATTCACTAGTAGTAACAAAGAAAAGGTTGTCTTGTTAATTAACAGAAAACATGGTGAAAACTATCACATGAGGCCGGTAAAAACAAGGCACGCTGGGTTCAGCGTCATCGTCACTACAGTTGTGCGCGCACGAGAAGTCTACATATCGAGGGGGCTATGGAGAAAAAGATGTATCGAGTGTGTCTGAGCGAGGCACAGAGACACAATGTTTGAGAGAGAAACCAATTGACAGATTAAGATCAGATCGAGTTGTCACCCTTCTGCTGTCATTGTTGGGGTTGGGTGGGGGGTGGGGAGGGGAAGGGAGAGAAAGACGTATTGAGAGTGTGCGCGGTAGGCACAGAGGCACAACTAGTGAGTGTGTGTGTATGTGTCTGTGTTTGAAAGAGGAGTAGATAGATTACTATCAAGATCGAGGTGCCACCCTACTCCTTCGGTGTCGGGTAGTGTGCGTGTGTGTTTTTTTGAGAGAGAAGCCAGTTGATAGATTAGTATCAAGATCAAGGTGTCACCCTACTCCTTCGGTGTCAGGAAGTGTGTGTGTGTGGGTGGGTGGGGGGGGCAGTGACACTTACATATCTCTACTCTTATAAAAAACAGAGTTGGTGATGCTGGTGTTCCTGCCATCTACAATATAGGCCATCCGATTTATATCTGACGGATAGGAAGGAAACTATGATAATTTTGCAACAAGATACCCACACCCCTCTCCACATTTGCAAATAAGGCATTCCATCGTTCATCCTTTTCTCCCACAAGATAAACTACTCATACAAATGCATCTTGATGTTCCGTGCAATGCATGGGCATCTTGCTAGTAGGGAGAAGGAGTTTGTGTGACACATATCTATATAAAGGGATAGGTAGATAGCATGTATGCGAGGCATACTTAAAGAATCACGGAGATAAACAAACGGTGTGCATGCAAGTGCCGGAAAAAATGAAGCAATAAACAATGTCTACGCGTGCACGCGCGCGCGCGCGTGTGTGTGTGTGTGTGTGTGTGTGTGTGTGTGTGTGTGTGTGTGTGTGTGTGTGAGAGAGAGAGAGAGAGAGAGAGAGGGAGAGAGCGAAATCTCAAAACAAAAGGTGCTCTGCTGGAATCCCATTGTATGTATTCATATGGTTCCGGAACTCGAGTTAACCTTAGGCATATGTGTGAGAGACATAATTATACTTTGAGGCATTAGTGGCTGTGGGTGGGTGGAATTAAAGGGGTGGGCGTGTTCGACAGAGAGAGCGTGTGTGTTTGTGTGTGAGAAACTTGTAGGATAGGGTAGAAAGATGAATTCTAACCTTGACGGAGGGAGAGAAATACAAGAAGTGCGCGTGTGTGATTCCAATGCCCACGGGGAAATGAGATATGTATGCATGTGAGAGAGATTGCACAATTCATTCACGTATCACTATCTAGCGATCGTGGACGTGCATCGCCTGAACATAAATCAATATCTACTTTGTATCGTGGCCAAAGGAAGAATATCGATTCAACGCTATAAAGATTGGACACTCACATATCACATTTTTTCTATCTAAATAAACCTTTTCAATTGTGCATGCCAAAGTTACAGTGATGTTTCTGCAAACAACCAATGTAGCTATCATGTACATGTACCATTGTTACTCTTGCATTCAAATTCATTAGTCTTGGATGATTTAAGGTTATATTATGAAGTAATATATGTAATGTTCATATATGAATTCAACGGGTACGCAATTTATGAAATGGAGGCTATGTAATCATGTGAGGTAACACTTTTAAGTAGCAGACTACAATATCCATTTCTTTTGTGGGACTACAATATCCATTTCTTTTTGTGCGCCTCTACACTAACACGTCAATGTGTTATGTTTAAAGTAAACAACCAATGGCACTAAATTATCTATTTACACGAGAAATACATAGGCTGAGCGTTTGATCCCTTTTTTTTTGTGAACGCGCCTCTACACCCATACGATTGGTCGCGCCCGTGTGAACGTCCAAGTTATCGGCGCATCATCCTGAGTTATTGTCTTTTTTTCTGGGGAGGACTTCACACCATTTATTAACTGCTGACGCGTGCCCCGTGTACACAGTCTCGCATGACCTTCCCGCTTGCACGGTCCAAAATTAGTTGAAACTGGAGACGAACGATCCCGCGGGCGGCAAAATCTCCCGCCTCCTTCTAAAATTTCCGCTACCTAGTCTTTAGCATGCGAAATTCCCCTTTTGTCCTTGGTGCACGGAGAACAACTGTTACAATACCACCCTCATCTACATAATAGTTTGGGGCTACTTTGGTAACTTCCGGTTTCCCCCACCACACGGCGCCCCCATTTCCTCTCCCCCTCCTGCAAAAACGACTAACTCCACAGCACCAGAGCATCTTACATCACTACAAAAAAAAGACACATCCGTGACATTTTGGGCCGAACAAATTTTTTTTCTGTCATACTTATGACACTTCTATGACGATAATTGTGACAAAACACGGTATCATCATAGATGTGGTGGGGTCCTACTTCTATGACAAAAAATCATGACCCCCCCCCCCCCCCCCCCCCCCCCCCCCCCCCCCCCCCCCCCCCCCCCCCCCCCCCCCCCCCCCCCCCCCCCCCCCCCCCCCCCCCCCCCCCCCCCCCCCCCCCCCCCCCCCCCCCCCCCCCCCCCCCCCCCCCCCCCCCCCCCCCCCCCCCCCCCCCCCCCCCCCCCCCCCCCCCCCCCCCCCCCCCCCCCCCCCCCCCCCCCCCCCCCCCCCCCCCCCCCCCCCCCCCCCCCCCCCCCCCCCCCCCCCCCCCCCCCCCCCCCCCCCCCCCCCCCCCCCCCCCCCCCCCCCCCCCCCCCCCCCCCCCCCCCCCCCCCCCCCCCCCCCCCCCCCCCCCCCCCCCCCCCCCCCCCCCCCCCCCCCCCCCCCCCCCCCCCCCCCCCCCCCCCCCCCCCCCCCCCCCCCCCCCCCCCCCCCCCCCCCCCCCCCCCCCCCCCCCCCCCCCCCCCCCCCCCCCCCCCCCCCCCCCCCCCCCCCCCCCCCCCCCCCCCCCCCCCCCCCCCCCCCCCCCCCCCCCCCCCCCCCCCCCCCCCCCCCCCCCCCCCCCCCCCCCCCCCCCCCCCCCCCCCCCCCCCCCCCCCCCCCCCCCCCCCCCCCCCCCCCCCCCCCCCCCCCCCCCCCCCCCCCCCCCCCCCCCCCCCCCCCCCCCCCCCCCCCCCCCCCCCCCCCCCCCCCCCCCCCCCCCCCCCCCCCCCCCCCCCCCCCCCCCCCCCCCCCCCCCCCCCCCCCCCCCCCCCCCCCCCCCCCCCCCCCCCCCCCCCCCCCCCCCCCCCCCCCCCCCCCCCCCCCCCCCCCCCCCCCCCCCCCCCCCCCCCCCCCCCCCCCCCCCCCCCCCCCCCCCCCCCCCCCCCCCCCCCCCCCCCCCCCCCCCCCCCCCCCCCCCCCCCCCCCCCCCCCCCCCCCCCCCCCCCCCCCCCCCCCCCCCCCCCCCCCCCCCCCCCCCCCCCCCCCCCCCCCCCCCCCCCCCCCCCCCCCCCCCCCCCCCCCCCCCCCCCCCCCCCCCCCCCCCCCCCCCCCCCCCCCCCCCCCCCCCCCCCCCCCCCCCCCCCTGCCGTCGCCGCAGAATAACAGGGGGTGTGGGTGAGTAGAGGGATGGCCTGGCCAGCGGTGGGAATAGTAGGGGGCGGTGAGGCCTCCGCGGCAGCACAGCCGGCCATGGGAGGTAGGAGCATGCGGCATGACCGGCGCTGCTTTGGGCGGCTGGAGCAACAAGACCAGAGGTTGAAGAAGCACTACGGCCGTTGGATGGACATCGTACGGTCACTGGAGCTAGAATCGTTCATATTGACTAAGTTGACAAAGCACTCCGTCCCCGTCAACTTAGTAGGCCCACAAGTCAGTCTCCCACCAAGGTGGGTCCCAACCAGCAGGGGGAGTATTCATTTTTTTGTGCGTAATAAGGAGGCACTTCCGGTGGGTCCGAGCTGACAGCGGGGGGAACGTTTTTTTTGTGCAATACGGTGGCCCGTTCGGTGGGTCCCAGCAGTCAGGGGGGAAACGTTTTTTTCGTGAAATACGGTGGCCCATCCGGTGGGTCCCTGCTGTCAGGTGGAGGAACCATTATTTTCCGCATAATAAGGAGGCACTTCCTTGCTGCCGTCGTGGACCCAACTGTCAGCCTCTCCACGTACAGTCCACGTCCGATGGAAGCCGTTCCTTGACCATGTTGACCACGCCGCGCCGAGAGCACCAGGGCGGTGGACGACGGCGAGGCCTAGGTAGGGGACGCCGCGGAGCCGGGGAAGACGCGGCAGTGGATGCCCGAGCGGAGAGGAGTACGAGGGTTCACTAGTTCGGCTGCGGTGTGAGGCTGCCGTCGCCATAGAATAACAGGGGGTGTGGGTGAGTAGAGGGATGGCCTGGCCAGCGGTGGGAGTAGTAGGGGGCGGTGAGTCCTCCGCGGTATCACAGCCGGCCACGGGAGGCAGGAGCACGCGGCACGACCGGCGCTGCTTTGTGCGGCTGGAGCAAGAAGACCAGAGGTTGAAGAAGCACTACGGCCATTGGATGGACATCGTACGGTCACTGCAGCTAGAATCGTTTATATTGACTAAGTTGACAAAGCCCTTGGTACGCGTCAACTTAGTAGGCCCACATGTCAGCCTCTGAAACGGTGCGCCCCAGATGTCAGGGGGAGGAATCATTTTTTGGGCGGCTGAAGCAAGAATATCCGAGAGTGAAAAAGAAGCATGACATCCGTTGGATGGACATCCAATGGCCACAGCTGCCAGAACGGTGTGTTGTTGACAAAGCCTTGCATACGCATCAACTTAGTTTTTTTTAGGGGACGCGTCAACTTAGAAGGCCCACAAGTGTGTGGCAGAGAACATATAGCCCATTTGCGATTTGTAAGAATGTACAGCCCATTTTTTAATTCTAATGGAATTTACTACAGCCCATTTACAGTTTGTTAAAAGTACAGCCCATTTTCTAGCTAGGACAACGATCAATAATTTCAACCAACCGCTCAAAACAGAATTCAAAAAAAATTCCCACATTTTTATGGGATCCCAAATATTTTTATCCGAAATTTCTAGTCAGATTAAATATAATTTCAAAACAAAGTTGTATTACGTTAAAATCCAACGAAATATTGCGCGTGCAACAAGTAATGAAATTAAAATTTTCAAATTCCAAAAATAATAGATTTTTTAAACTAATTACGCGTTTGGTGCATCTTTTTATAGTTACTGCCCAGTTATTATAATTACATCCCATTTATTATTTCTTAAAGTCCATTTTCTTGTTAAGCCTAATGCATACCTCCTAGGAAAGTTTGCAGCCCAGCGGGGCGCAGAATAACAAGTTGACCCGGATATTGTGTACAACTGTCGGCCCAGTTGCATTGCTGATGTTGAAAAAAAAAGGCCTGTGTAGTACAGTACAACCTAACATGGCTACTCAGCCCACATTCAGCGACGCCGGAAAGGCCCAAACAAGGCTTCTGTACAACTTTTTGAAGTCACTGAGTCAATTAATAACTTAAGAAAAAAGTTAGATTACAGTGAAACCTAATTAAAAGTTATCACGAGCAAAGAAATAATTCAAAGGGTCCCACTTGTGCGTGTGTGCGTGTGTGCGTGTGTGTGTGTGTGTGTGTGTGTGTGTGTGTGAGAGAGAGAGAGAGAGACCCATCGGTCGATGCTCGTAAATACATCTTTCAGCCATATGCATTGCTGATGCTCAGTAAAAACTTATATAGTTGACACAATCATATAGAACATCATAGCACACTTAACTTGCATACAAAAAATTCACGCAGGCGGCACAATCAGGATGGAAGCAGTGGATCGCTACGGGTAGGGCTATGTTGAAACCAACGAACTCGTACATAACGGTTCATCTTCTTTATCAATGACAGGGAAATATCTTGAATGCTGTGCAAAGAAAATAGACAGACAACACAATAAGTTCTGCTAGCACATTAAGTTGACGTACAGCCCTTTCTAAAAAAAGTTCAGGTACAAAATTAGAACAGGTCACAATCAAATGTACTGGCACATCAGTGCTTCACACCCATAGCTCGGATTTAACTAGTAGTATCTGACAAGATTCAGTTGTTACCTCAAATTAGAGCACATCCAGGTAGCCAGCCCTGCCTCTTCTCCCAAAGAAGCAGTGGCCTCCGCCGCGTGATGGAGTAGGCCCTGTGCCATCCATCGTTCCGAGCAACATGGGGAAAGTCTGACGTTGACTCCTGTAATGGACGTCGTCGACGGACCCTGGCACCAGCGGCGGCGGCAGGACTTCGATTGATGGATTGACCACTTCTTCGACATGCACGAACACTCGATACAGGTACATCCCTAACGTGGTTCGCGGCGGCCTTGGTGGCGACGAATAGTACAACCCTGGTTCCTGCACTGGTATCTCAACACCAATCACCTTCGGTATGGTGGACGGCTTCTTCATCCATGCCATAACCGTCAGAGCCCAGCTGTCTAGAGGAACAAACATACTTACGAGCTCACCTCCAAGGTCGTTGATAAGCTCATTCATGGACTCGCTGTTCCAAGCACGTCGAGGCATGCCGTGGAAGGTAAGCTTTGTTAAAAACTCAAGCTCAGAGGGCACCGAGCCCCATCCTGGGTGCCACCGATCAAAGCTCACCAGCGCGCCATCGCAGAACAAACGCCGGGAAGATTCGAACACACGACTGCAGTCGAAAGTTGTCCGGAACCTAACGAAGAAATCAGCCGGTGGCGGACAGACTTCGACGAGCAAGTCACTTATTTGGATGCCGTGCGCAATGCCAAGAGCTTTGACAAGGTCATCTGGCGAGACCGGAGGCCGGTCGCCGTTGATGGTTATCATCAGCACTTTGCCGGCAAACTGGTCGTCAAGCGCCGCCATGCCACTGTTGAGCGACAGCACGCAGCGACCGAAGGCAGGACGGACCTCAGGATCTCCGGCTCAGAGATCCGCGTTGACCGGCAACATGATAGTGAGCTTGAGTACAGGGAGTACAAGAAGGGGATTTGGGGGAACTGGAGTAGGAATCAAGATTCCAGAGGTGGGGGAGGGGTGGAGATTGGGGATGAAAAGGTAGCTTGAATTTCGAACACGCGCCAATATGCTCTCGGCGCGCAAGCGCACGAAAACACCGGTGGCGCCCACATGTCGGCCTAAGAGTCCTTATTCTTTCTTTTTTGGAGAGCCCGGCCTTTTTTTAGGATCTTTTGAGAGCCCGGCCTGAGAGTCATAATTGACATGTTTGGCTTGCGTTACTACTCGGCCCATATTCAACGACACCTCACTGGCCCAAACAAGTGTACATCATCGAAAAGACACTGAGCTCAAATTATATAACTTGAAAAAAGGAGATACACTCTGAACACTAGAGAATGGTGATGCCCTCATTTAGCCCACCAGTAGTTCGAGGCAATAAACAGTTCGAAACAATGATATATACAACATTCAAACACTGACTAGTGACTACTACTGACATAAACAGCAAGACATGATAGTTCATAAGAAGTCTTGCTACACCACCAAAACGCACCCATCTGCAGCGCTCAGACTCTCGTGATCCAGACGAGAATGACATTCTAAACAGAGCCAACTATTACATAGTAAGAGTGACATAGACGAGGATGACCAAATGACAAGGAATATGCATAACAAAAGAAACAACTACCCATCCAGAACAAGCAGCAAAGACAACAAAGTCATTCGAAGAGATGATCCAACACCATCATAATTTGCAGCCCCGCTTCAGCGACCAATGATCCGGAGACACCAGTACTCCACCCTTTCGATGCAACAGCCCAATTACCTATCAACCTGAAGGCTTGAACCACATCACTGCCTGTCGTAATTGAGACATCCAAGGATCAAAGTTAATCCGGATGCCTTTGTCATTCTCACCTTCTTTTGGCTGCAGGCTGTATCGTTGACAATCAGGGGAGTTTGCTCCCGAACTTCTAGGGCTCGCCGTGTAGACACAGTTTTCCATAGCAAACAGAGCCTCTCTGCCATCGAGGTCCTTGCCAACGGTGATCTCCTGGTTAATCGGATAATTGAGTCCGAGAAACAGAGAGTGTGAACCAAGGCTGTTTACCTGCCTCCAACTAAAAAATCCTGAAGGCCCCAACAAGCTGGTATCCTGCTCATAGACGTAACAGCCACTGTCTGGATACTCACGTATTTCATGGTGCTTGTATACAGTGGGGTTTTTGCAATATAACTTTTCCGGCTCATGTGTCCGAATGATCATCAGTCTTTTGCCGTCGTCTGATCGAGCGAGGAACCAGTTGTGCTTCCCTGTTTTTGGCAAAGGTTGTGTGATTACAAAGGGCAGTAACTGTAGGGACACTGCATCATATCAAAAAGGACAGGCATTGTTAATGTAAGATCAGCATTGTTCAGAGTATGAGTAGGATCATGCAAGAAACAGCATTGATATGTCCCTGTTGGAACTGGGAGGAAAATACAGGGAAATGTATACTGGGTTTGAAAATATAGAAGTGCCATGCATGGTTATACTCATGTTATCTCGCAATCGATTCTTCATAGGAAACTACCATGTCATGCATGTTATGGAATCATGTTCAGTCCTCACAAACAAATTCTTCAAGGTAACTAACAGACCATGCATTGTTATATACTCGTGTTCTGTGGGCAAAATTTTTGTGAGGATATTATTCTAGCCATTGATTGCTGAAGGGCGAATATAGGTATGTACACATGGTAAGCATTACAGGATTTCACTACTTCCAAATATAGAGTTCTCCATATGCACATTTACTTCCCTAATGTATGTTAGATGAAACCAATAGTGTGGTGCATGTTTCTACATCATGAAAATGAGGAAACTAACATGGCCATTGATACACACTCATATTTAGTAGTAGTATATAGATTACTATAAAATAAGGAGGATATCCATATATTCCTAACCGTTTGATTATTCAGGGGTACAAATTGGCTGTAATGACATGATCACAATCGCATGAATTAACTCATTCCAAGTATAGCTGATTTACGGCATCTCTAATACATTGCCACAGTTCTACTCAAATTCTGCTCAAACAGGGATATGCCAATCATCACAAAAAGTTCAAACAGTGTCATGGCGTCATCATTAACATGAGACGGAAACAACTTACACGCACCGTCCCAGCAATACGTGGTGCCATCTGCTTTGTCGATCGCGTAGATGATGCCATTGTGTTCAATAGCATCACAGAAGTGTGTATCAGCTTTGACGATGATCCACTGCGAGCTGAGTTGTCTCCATCTAAAGAAGGCACCGGCGTAAAGATAGGCGAGTCCCTTGTCGAACAAGGCAATTAGCTTGAAGTCTGCGTAATCCGCATGTCGTGTGGGCACTTGGCAGATTACAATCTTCTGCAAAACAAGGTCCGTCCAACTGACACGGTAATCTAGATGACTAGGACCGCGATGGTAATACTCTATATAATCCAACGGAGGAAGGATAATCTCATGGGAGGTCTGGAAGTTCACGAGCACCAACTTTTTACCGTCTTCTCTGATGGCAGCCATCCAGTGGGAGTTCATGCCGACCCAGTACATACCTGCCAAGAAGTTTCGGGCGATGGTGATCGGATCGAAGTCGAGGGAAATGATGTACGGCAACCCACTACATACCTGCAAAGAAGTTTCGGCTAATGGAGATCGGATTGAAGTCGAGGGGCATCATGTACGCCTCCATATCATGGTGAGCCAATCTCGCAAGACCAGATAGCAGCAAGCAGGGTGTCTTGAAAAGCTTAGGCCTCGCTTCAACGATGGCCGTGTGCATGCCCCTCGAGCATGCAGCCCGCCGCAGGGCACTCAACATATCCATACACGAACAACAGAGGTCGAGGACGTCACTGGGGAGATAGCTCCAATCACGGCTCATATGGATCCTGCGCGGTTCGCATTCTGCCATGGTGGAGTTTGGAAGGTGGGGTTTTGGGGGGCTTGATTTACGAGGGAGAAGGTTGTCGGTGCTGGAGCGGCTAGCGAGGGAATAGTGGTACTGGGGGAGGCGAGCGAGGCGAGGGTATGCGGGGGCACAGTGAGATAATGAAGAGTGACCTCAGGATCTCCGGCAAGACGGAGATGGAGATGGAGTGGTGCTAGGGGAGAGGGAGACGAGGCGAGGCATGCTATACAGCGGCGGTGACAGTGACTGCACAGTGCACAAGGTGAAGCTGACTTTGGTAACCCGGACACGCCGCCTGGACTGGTGTCACCTCGGGCGCAGGGTCTTGTCACTTCACTATGAGGACCGGATGAATAATAGTATTTTGACCATCAAGTGTACCACAATTGTACTACTACTACTAGTAGGAGTAGTAGGAACATGAGTACACTCCCGTACGACGCAATTTATGAAATGGAGGCTATGTAATCATATGAGGTAACACTTTTAAGTAGCGGACTTCTTTTTGTGCGCCTCTACACTAACACGTCAATGCATTATGTTTAAAGTAAATAACCAATTGCACTAAATTATCTATTTACATGAGAAATACATAGGCTGAGCGTTTGATCCCTTTTTTTGTGAACGCGCCACTACACCCGTACGATTGGCCGCGCCCGTGTCAACGTCCAAGTTATCGGCGCATCATCCCGCGTTATTGTATTTTTTCTGGGGTGGACACACCAGTTATTAACTGCTGACGTGTGCCCCGTGTACACAGTCTCGCATGACCTTCCCGCTAGCACGGTCCAAAATTAGTTCAAACTGGATACGAACGATCCCGCGGGTGGCAAAATCTCCCGCCTCCTTCTAAAATTTCCGCCACCTTAGTCTTTAGCATGCGAAATTCCCCTTTTGTCCTTGGTGCATGGAGACCAACAGTTACAATACCGCCCTCATCTCCATAATAGGTCGGGGCTGCTTTGGTAACTTCCGGTTCCCCCCACTACACGGCACCCCCATTTCCTCTCCCCCTCCCGCAAAAACGACTAACTCCACAGCACCAGAGCATCTCACACCCCCCCCCCCCCCCCCCCCCCCCCCCCCCCCCCCCCCCCCCCCCCCCCCCCCCCCCCCCCCCCCCCCCCCCCCCCCCCCCCCCCCCCCCCCCCCCCCCCCCCCCCCCCCCCCCCCCCCCCCCCCCCCCCCCCCCCCCCCCCCCCCCCCCCCCCCCCCCCCCCCCCCCCCCCCCCCCCCCCCCCCCCCCCCCCCCCCCCCCCCCCCCCCCCCCCCCCCCCCCCCCCCCCCCCCCCCCCCCCCCCCCCCCCCCCCCCCCCCCCCCCCCCCCCCCCCCCCCCCCCCCCCCCCCCCCCCCCCCCCCCCCCCCCCCCCCCCCCCCCCCCCCCCCCCCCCCCCCCCCCCCCCCCCCCCCCCCCCCCCCCCCCCCCCCCCCCCCCCCCCCCCCCCCCCCCCCCCCCCCCCCCCCCCCCCCCCCCCCCCCCCCCCCCCCCCCCCCCCCCCCCCCCCCCCCCCCCCCCCCCCCCCCCCCCCCCCCCCCCCCCCCCCCCCCCCCCCCCCCCCCCCCCCCCCCCCCCCCCCCCCCCCCCCCCCCCCCCCCCCCCCCCCCCCCCCCCCCCCCCCCCCCCCCCCCCCCCCCCCCCCCCCCCCCCCCCCCCCCCCCCCCCCCCCCCCCCCCCCCCCCCCCCCCCCCCCCCCCCCCCCCCCCCCCCCCCCCCCCCCCCCCCCCCCCCCCCCCCCCCCCCCCCCCCCCCCCCCCCCCCCCCCCCCCCCCCCCCCCCCCCCCCCCCCCCCCCCCCCCCCCCCCCCCCCCCCCCCCCCCCCCCCCCCCCCCCCCCCCCCCCCCCCCCCCCCCCCCCCCCCCCCCCCCCCCCCCCCCCCCCCCCCCCCCCCCCCCCCCCCCCCCCCCCCCCCCCCCCCCCCCCCCCCCCCCCCCCCCCCCCCCCCCCCCCCCCCCCCCCCCCCCCCCCCCCCCCCCCCCCCCCCCCCCCCCCCCCCCCCCCCCCCCCCCCCCCCCCCCCCCCCCCCCCCCCCCCCCCCCCCCCCCCCCCCCCCCCCCCCCCCCCCCCCCCCCCCCCCCCCCCCCCCCCCCCCCCCCCCCCCCCCCCCCCCCCCCCCCCCCCCCCCCCCCCCCCCCCCCCCCCCCCCCCCCCCCCCCCCCCCCCCCCCCCCCCCCCCCCCCCCCCCCCCCCCCCCCCCCCCCCCCCCCCCCCCCCCCCCCCCCCCCCCCCCCCCCCCCCCCCCCCCCCCCCCCCCCCCCCCCCCCCCCCCCCCCCCCCCCCCCCCCCCCCCCCCCCCCCCCCCCCCCCCCCCCCCCCCCCCCCCCCCCCCCCCCCCCCCCCCCCCCCCCCCCCCCCCCCCCCCCCCCCCCCCCCCCCCCCCCCCCCCCCCCCCCCCCCCCCCCCCCCCCCCCCCCCCCCCCCCCCCCCCCCCCCCCCCCCCCCCCCCCCCCCCCCCCCCCCCCCCCCCCCCCCCCCCCCCCCCCCCCCCCCCCCCCCCCCCCCCCCCCCCCCCCCCCCCCCCCCCCCCCCCCCCCCCCCCCCCCCCCCCCCCCCCCCCCCCCCCCCCCCCCCCCCCCCCCCCCCCCCCCCCCCCCCCCCCCCCCCCCCCCCCCCCCCCCCCCCCCCCCCCCCCCCCCCCCCCCCCCCCCCCCCCCCCCCCCCCCCCCCCCCCCCCCCCCCCCCCCCCCCCCCCCCCCCCCCCCCCCCCCCCCCCCCCCCCCCCCCCCCCCCCCCCCCCCCCCCCCCCCCCCCCCCCCCCCCCGATGGTCCAAGTGGCTGGTTATTATCATATAGCAGCACCACCTGAAAGCATCATATAGCAGCAGCAGCAGCTCATAGCAACTCATCATACAGCAGCAGCAGCAGCAGTGTGCAATTCATCATATACTAGTAGCAGCTCATAGCAATTCATCATATAGCAGCAGTAGGAGCAGCTCATAGCAATTCATCATATAGCATCAGCAGGAGCAGCTCATAGCAATGCATCATATAGCAGCAGCAGAAGCAGCTCATAGCAATTCATCGTATAGTGGATCAGAATGAAAATTTGGCAAAAAATCAGAGGACATCCTCACCTTGTTGGATGAGCTCATCCTTCAATAGCACCTCAAGGCCACGGCCTGGGGGGTGGGGAGGGGGAATGAGGTGCCTTCTGCCGCAGTGTGGCATCAGCCGTAGTTGTGCAGCGCCTGCCGGAGTAGTGCGTTGGACGAACCACAGTGGAGCAGCTGCTGGAGACCGTGAGAATGAGGGGCGGCACCAGAGGGAGGAGCAGCCAGGGAGATTTACCCCTACCCGCCGGCCATGTAGCCTAGCTGGACAGAGCATCGTCGAGGACCAGGCCAGATGGGACCAGTGGTGACGGCTTGCTGGAGGAACCCTAGTGCTGCAGGCAGGGGATCGAGGTAGAGGGAAAGGGGAGAGGAGATGCAAGCGGGCAGGGCAATGAATGCTTGCGTGCTTGTTTTTACTTGAGGGTGAGGTGTGATGCGGGCGTCACCAGTGGCATTTTGAGTGTAATATAGGCAGACAATAGAGTCATTTCACTATTCCCCTTCCCTTCAATTTTTATTGAGGTTCTACCCGAAACACCCCCCTCCAAAGCGAAATTAGTTAAGCCCAAGCCCATAACTAAAAAATGACTTCTTTACATCTTTTATGGCTTATTTTGACAATAAGCCCTGAAAAGGCGGAATAGAACTGGCCCTTAACCTGCAATTCAATTGTGCGTGCAATGATGAATCACTCCTGCCTGTGTACATTTAGGCATCATCCTACATGGCATAACCTAATACATGTGCATTCCATTGTAGAATCTAGAATATGCAATGTCTATGTTAGTTCATACGTTGCACATGATGTTTAAATGCCCCTTAAATCTGGTCAGTCAAGTGATGGTCTTTAAGCCTCCTTCTTTGCTTCTTTTCTTGATATGTAAGATTTGCTCACACATCTGTTCAATTGCTTGTTTGCATCAGCCAGCCATACTTGGACTGTTTGCTTTGATTACTTGCTGTTCTTGACCTAACACTCTAACAGAGCTTGTCAACGATTTAAACACTAAGAGCTGCTGTAGTGGGGCCTTTTCTAACTCATAGGTGACATAAAGGTTTGGCTGTACACTAAAGTAGGCTCTCCAAGAGTACCTGAAGGTCCAGTTTGAAGGTATGCCTAGTTTTTATATAGTGCACACATAGTAAATGCTCATTTCATTGTGTGCAAGTGCAAGAGATGCGGCATGTTTCATTATGTGGTGTTGTTTTGTTATAATCTCATCCTTTTGTGTTCACAGACCCCCCCCCCCCCCCCCCCCCCCCCCCCCCCCCCCCCCCCCCCCCCCCCCCCCCCCCCCCCCCCCCCCCCCCCCCCCCCCCCCCCCCCCCCCCCCCCCCCCCCCCCCCCCCCCCCCCCCCCCCCCCCCCCCCCCCCCCCCCCCCCCCCCCCCCCCCCCCCCCCCCCCCCCCCCCCCCCCCCCCCCCCCCCCCCCCCCCCCCCCCCCCCCCCCCCCCCCCCCCCCCCCCCCCCCCCCCCCCCCCCCCCCCCCCCCCCCCCCCCCCCCCCCCCCCCCCCCCCCCCCCCCCCCCCCCCCCCCCCCCCCCCCCCCCCCCCCCCCCCCCCCCCCCCCCCCCCCCCCCCCCCCCCCCCCCCCCCCCCCCCCCCCCCCCCCCCCCCCCCCCCCCCCCCCCCCCCCCCCCCCCCCCCCCCCCCCCCCCCCCCCCCCCCCCCCCCCCCCCCCCCCCCCCCCCCCCCCCCCCCCCCCCCCCCCCCCCCCCCCCCCCCCCCCCCCCCCCCCCCCCCCCCCCCCCCCCCCCCCCCCCCCCCCCCCCCCCCCCCCCCCCCCCCCCCCCCCCCCCCCCCCCCCCCCCCCCCCCCCCCCCCCCCCCCCCCCCCCCCCCCCCCCCCCCCCCCCCCCCCCCCCCCCCCCTGTTGTAACTATATTTTTGCCCTAGTCATGTGTACTTACAGAAACATTTTAGGATGAAGTGACATCAACACAAAGATCTGCGAGCAGTGCGGCATGGCCGTTACCGAATGATTATGGATTGGAATTAGAATGTGCTGATGTTCTCGAGCATCAACTAGAGGTGGCAAGACAACGTGTACATGATTCTGAACGTACAATCAACAAGTTGAGACTGGACATGCAGGTATTAGATGCAGGAGTCAAAAAAATGAAACAAGACACTGAGGTAACAACGAAGGAATTGGAGATTTTGCAGACTGAAATTTCGGCTATCTAAATCCAGCCAATCCTATTTTCTGAAGAGATTATAGTTCAAATGGTAAGTTATGTTGATGCGTGTCCATGATGTATGAGCTGTATTTGCCCAGTGTATGTAATTTGCTGTTTGTGTATGCTTTATTATCACTGGTGCCGAACCATAATGCCCAGTGGGTATAATCGGCTGTAATTTCTTTATTGTATAGTGTAGGATTATTCTATGTTTCTATGCCTTAGTCTATTGTATAGTGTATGTTTTTTAGAGGTGATAGTATAGAGTAGGATAATTCTTTGAATATGCTATATCGTTCAAACGGGGGCCAACTCGCCCAAACGTTGTAGTGACTATGGCCCTCCACAGGCCGTACGTTCCATGGGCCATCTACGGGACGGACGATCCCTGGCCTTCTGTGGCCGTCGGATTCGTGGGCCTTCTATGGGCTGTCGAATCCGTGGGCCTTCTATCGGCTTGGATCCATGGGCCTTCCATGGGCCAGCGGATCCATGGGCCTTCTATGGGCCATCGGGTCAATGGGCCTTCTGTGGGCCGTCGGGTCAATGTGCCTTCTACGGGCCGTCTCATCTATGGGCCTTGTACGGGCCGTATAAGGGGCCATAAATGGGCTAAAGTGGAAATCGTATGTTTTATGGGCTGACCATAACGGGTCATTAAACGGCCGTATTTGATGATGCTATGAAAATGGCCCAACAGATTAACGGGCCACAAACGGGCCGACTGTATCCACGGGCTGAATTTGGCCCACAAGTAGAAAAGGCATGTAACGGGCCGTAAGTAAACGAATGCTGGAAATGAGCTCAAGAATAAATGGGCCCTGAGAAGGCCGAAAGATAACATGGGCTGGAAACGGCCCAACGGTATAATGGGCCGTCAATGGGTATAAAGTGATACACTATTCTTCACGGGCCAGTTTTACCACGGGCCGTTAACGGGCCGAGGGTTACTAAGGGCCTCAGATGGGCCAAAAGACGTCATGGGCCATACATGGGCCGGAAGTTAAAATGGGCTGGAATTATATTGGACGGCCCAGATGACGCTACTGGGCCTAATTCGGATAGGCCGTAAACTGGCCCTGGGTTAGCGGGCTGTAAATGGGCTATATGCGAACAGGCCATTAACAGGCTTGCCGTGGGCCGGCCCGCCACCTTTTGACCAAGTCAAACGGGCCGGCCTTTTCACAGGAATGGGCCTCTGTTGGGCCATGCCATGTGTTGACGTATCATAGGCGCTTTGGGTCCAATGAGTGGATGACATCTGTCCCAACGGTGAGCCGACACGTGTTTCCTCCAGCCAATGATGATTTTACACGTGGAAAATCACCATTGGTTAGGGCTGTTAGTGGGTTATCGGATCCAAAACCGGACCCGATAGCTTAACGGCGTTCCGTTACGGTGGATGCCACGTGTCGGTCACCCTTGACGAAAGCACTTCTGTGACGCGCGATTTATCGTCATGGAAGTGGACACTTCCGTGATGATAATTTTGGTAATGTCATGGAACACTTCTACGATAGCACAGGTATGACTATCTTGATTCTGTCATAAAATTGTCATGGATGTACATGCATGACAAAAAATGTGACCTACTGTGACAAACACGTATCATCACGGAAGTGTATTTTTTTTGTAGTGCATCACGTCGTCCGTACTTCATCGGCCTTTCTACCCCTCCCCTCTCGAAAACCTAGATTGCTCATCCACCGGCGTACCAGAGCCCATTCACTGCCAGCGGTGTCCACATCGCCGGATCTGCTTCTGCAGCCGCATCTACCCCTCCCACCTCCACTAGAAACAAGTAGACTGCTCATGCACCACTGTACCACAGCCCATTCAATGCCGGCCTTGTCCACGGTGCCGGATTTGCTTCGCCGGTACTCTCATCAACCGCAGCGCATCTGCAGTGGCTCATTCGTACTACCTACTAGAGACGCTTCATCCACACACCCCCAGAGCCGCCCCACCGACGCCCCCGTCGACGGCCTCTGCTCCTCTTTGCCGACACCTTCCTCAACACTACCGGAGCTGATTCACCGACACCATCATCAACCCTACTAGAGTAGCTTTGCCCATACCATTCTCAACCCTACCGGGGCCGCCTTGCCAACTCACAAGTCCATGGCCACAGATCTGCTTCGTCGCACCCTCATCCAACCTACTGGAGCAGCTTCTGACGCCCCATCCACGGCCGCAGATCCGCATCGTTGACACCATCCTTAACCCAACCACCGGAGCAGCTTCACCGACGCCCTCATCCACGGCCACAGATCCGCTTCGCCCACACCATAGTCCACCCTACCGGAGCCGCTCCACAAACACCCTACTTGACGGTTCTAGATCTCCTTATCGAACCCCGACATCCAGCGTAGAGTCATCACCCTTGACATTTCTAACCTGATTCCCACCGTCTGGCAAGATGCCAAGCACCCTCCATTTCCTAGGTACTTCATCTTTAAACCCATCCAGCATCACCTGCCTGATGTACTTCAAATATACTAACATGTCGCTGTTACCTGTTATGAAGTTGGCAAAAACTACAAGGATGATGTTTCTTCTGGATCTAATAGCTTGGCCAACCAAGATCCTGGACTGAGTCATTGCTATGATCTTGTAAGTGCGTCTCTCTCTCTCTTGCATTGTTGTGTGCCTGCCAACGTGCTTTGCTAGCATTTTCGACCAGTAATCCCTTTGTGCAGACAATGATTTCTACTACTTGCTGCTAAATTAGATATGTAGATGTCATACATGATACTACCTTGTACCTCTGTTCCTAAATATAAGTCTTTCTAGAGATTCCACTATAGGCTACATACGGAGCAAAATGAGTGAATCCACACTCGAAAATGCATCTATATACATTTGTATGTGGTCCATACTGGAATCTCTACAAAGACATATATTTACGAACAGAGGTAGTACATTACACAAAATCGTAGGTGGCATGTAGGAATTCCAGTGCACTACATTAGGCTCTCTTTGTGTGCCTGCTAGTCCAGCACACAGAGTCATGGCTAGTTTATGCTACGCACACAATCATTAATTGGTGGTTTAAATATGCGCAAGGGATATGCAATGTATTATCATGTAGAGATGTCTGAAATTAGCCGTGTCAACTTGCAGATAGGGTTACACAATGAAAAAGTACAAGATGTATGTGGCAATTTCAGGGGACATCGCAAAAAAAGGAGAGGCAGCGGTGAGCCTATACAGTCTGCTATGGTAGGTCGCTCCTACATTGCAATCATCGTGACATGTTATTTGTATGTCAGTTCTATTAGCCAAGTTTCTTAGGGACAGTTATTACGAGTTATCCTAAGAAAATAAGCACATGTGAATATAAGCTCAAGGTAATAAGCCAACCAGTTCTTTTCATTGCCTTCCTTTTCAGCTGATCTTTGGTATGCTCGGTGAAAAGTCTAGATTGCATTATATTTTGTTAATTTTCTACCCATATGAAAATTAATTTGACATGCAAACATCACAAATTGAACCCACTGCAGTAATTAATATGATAGGAAAACAGACCATCACTATTTGTTCAAAATGCAAATACAAAGATACCATCTACTTGGCACAATCTACTTTGGTCAATGTCTTCCATAGAGAACCCATTGCCTAATTTAAACGAAGAACGCATGACCCACATTTAAATGAAGAACAATTATTTATTGAAATTCGATGGTCCAAGTGGCTGGTTATTATCATATAGCAGCACCATCTGAAAGCATCATATAGCAGTAGCAGCAGCTCATAGCAACTCATCATACAGCAGCAGCAGCAGCAGTGTGCAATTCATCATATACCAGCAGCAGCTCATAGCAATTCATCATATAGCAGCAGCAGGAGCAGCTCATAGCAATTCATTATACAGCAGCAGCAGAAGCAGCTCATAGCAATTCATCATATAGAAGCAGCAGGAGCAGCTTATAGCAACTCATCATATAGCAGCAGCAGCAGCTCATAGCAATTCATCATATAGCAGCAGTAGCTCATAGCAATTCATCATATAGCAGCAGCAGGAGCAGCTCATAGCAATGCATGATATAGCAGCAGCAGAAGCAGCTCCTAGCAATTCATCGTATAATGGATCAGAATGAAAATTTGGCAAAAAATCAGAGGAGATCCTCACCTTGTTGGATGAGCTCATCCTTCAACAGCACCTGAAGGCCACGGCCCGGGAGTAGGGGAGGGGGAATAAGGTGCCTTCTGCCGTAGTGTGGCATCAGCCGTAGTTGTGCGGCGCCCACCGGAGTAGTGCGTTGGACGGACCACAGTGGTGCAGCTGCTGGGGACCATGAGAATGAGGGGCCGCACCGGAGGGAGGAGCAACCGGGGAGATTTGGCCCAACCTACCGGCCATGTAGCCTAGCTGGACAGAGCATAGTCGAGGACGAGGCCAGATGGGACCAGTGGCGATGGCTCGCTGGAGGAACCCTAGCGCTGCAGGCAGGGGATGGAGGTAGAGGGAAAGGGGAGAGGAGATGCAGGCGGGCAGGGCAATTGCATTTTGAGTTTAATATAGGCAGATAACAGAGACATTTCACTATTCCCCTTCCCTTCAATTTTTAGTGAGCTTCTACCCGAAACACCCCCCTCCAAAGCGAAATAAGTTAAGCCCAAGCCCATAACTCAAAAATGTCTTCTTTACATCTTTTATGGCTTAGTTTGACAATAAGCTCTGAAAAGGCGGAATAGAACTGGCCCTTAACCTGCAATTCAATTGTGCGTGTGATGATGAATCACTCCTGCCTGCTATAGTGTACATGTAGGCATCATCATACAGGGCATAACCTAATACATGTGCATTCCATTATAGAATCTGGAATATGCAATGTTTATGTTAGTTCATATGTTGCACATGATGTTTAAATGCCCCTTAAATCTGGTCAGTCAAGTGATGGTGTTTAAGCCTCCTTCTTTGCTTCTTTTCTTGATACATCTGTCCAATTGCTTGTTTGCATCAGCCAGCCATACCAGAACTGTTTGCTTTGATTACTTGCTGTTCTTGACCTAACACTCTAACAGAGCTTGTCAATGATTTAAACACTAAGGGCTACTGTAGTGGGGGCCTGTCTAACTCATAGGTGACATAAAGGTTTGGCTGTACACTAAAGTAGGCTCTCCAAGAGTACCTGGAGATCCAGTTCGAAGGTATGCCTAGTTTTTACATAGTGCACACATAGTAAATGCTCATTTCATTGTGTGCAAGTGCAAGAGATGTGGCATGTTTCATTATGTGGTGTTTTTTTTATAATCTCATCCTTTTGTGTTGTTCACAGACTGGAAAGTATGCATATTTATCTTCCAAGGTGATGAGTAACTAGTTTGTGTCACCTTGCAGAGGGGGGTGCAATGAAGATAAGATTGAGGATTTCCACGTACAAGATGTTAGGAAGGAGCCTTGCAAGAGAAGTAGGAGCAGCGCTGAGCCTGTTCAACCAGTTAAGGGAAGTCACTGTACCCAACTCAACAGTTCAATTCCTTGTTTGTTTCAGGCATAGTTAATTTGCTCTTTTCAATTGCTTTATTTGTCCTCAGTTAATAAGATGCCCAAACAATGATGCCTGATGTTGGGTACTTGTATAACTATTAGTTGACATAATTAAAGGCCTTACCATTTAATTACTCTGGCGAAGTGTGCCTGAAGCTTTGAAGTCTATTAATCAACTATTACTGCATGAGGCTCACAATCTAGTTTGTACTAGGCTAATGATTGCATAGCTTTGCTTGCTTTAGTAGGTTTGTATGAATTCCTCTGTTGTTCATTATGCTCCCTAAGACTTAACTTGAGCTACAGAATGGCCATCTGCTTGCTTACTTATACGCAATGTGCTGTCTAAATTTGTAACCTGTTTGTGTTTTGGATTTGGCCCCAACATCATGCTCCATGACTACCATTTCTGTATGCAGGCTGCACAGACTACCATTTTTATAATTTTTATAATATCAAATACTTATGCTTCATGACGTGTAACATTATTGTTAGTCATGTTTTGGCATGTACAAAATAGTCTGTCTTGCTCGCTTCACTGTTGTAACTATACTTTTGCCCTAGTCATGTGTACTTACAGAAACATTTCAGGATGAAGTGACATCAACACAAAGATCTGCGAGCAGTGCGGCATGGCCGTTACCGAATGATTATGGATTGGAATTGGAATGTGCTGATGTTCTCGAGCATCAACTAGAGGTGGCAAGACAACGTGTACATGATTCTCAACGTACAATCAACAAGTTGAGACTGGACATGCAGGTATTAGATGCAGGAGTCAAAAAATGAAACAAGACACTGAGGTAACCATGAAGGAATTGCAAATTTTGCAGACTGAAATTTGTGTTATCTGAATCCAGCCAATCCTATTTGCTGAAGAGATTATAGTTCAAATGGTAAGTTCTGTTGATGCGTGTCTACGATGTGTGAGCTTTATTTGTCCAGTGTATGTAATTTGCTGTTTGTGTATGCTTTATTATCACTGGTGCCGAACTATAATGCCCAGTGTGTATATTCAGCTGTAATTTCTTTATTGTATAGTGTAGGATTATTTTACGTTTATATGCCTTAGTCTTTTTATTTTATAGTGTATGTTTTTAGAGGCGATAGTATAGAGTAGGATAATTCTTGAATATGTTGTATCGTTGAAACAGGGCCAACACGCCCAAACATTTCCTGGATGCCATACAAACAAACAAACATGTGTAGTCAAAGCGGGCCTTAATTGGGCTGGTCAAAATAATATTAAGTGGATCCCAAATGATGTGGCCCACCGTAACAACGGCTCTTAGCAGGCCGTTAACAGGTCAAAAGCTCGATAGGGCCGTATAAATGGAAATGGCCCGCGGGCCTCTAGCAGGCGGAAATAGATGTCAATTTTGTCTCGGCCCTTTTACTTTACGGGCCAGTAAGAGGCCGAAAGTGTTATGGGAGAGAGGAGGCCCAATTTGCAAACTAGGCTTTTAACAGGCCGAAAGTCGCGCTGGGCTGAAATGATGCCCTGCGGAAGGTGGGCCCCTAATGGACCTAAAGTCAAAGGCCCAACTGTTGTGTGGGCCATTAACAGGCCGAGAGACAAAATGGGCTAGGAGTTGGCCCATTTACCGAATGGGCCGAGTACAGGCCTAAAGTCACAGCGGGCTAGAATTGGCCCAACTGTAGAATGGGTCGAGAAAAGGCCGAAAGACGTTCCGGGCCGTTAAAGGGCTGGAACTGATGATGGGCCGCTAACAGGCCGAAAGAAGCTCAGGCCGCAATTGGGCCCAAAGACGCAGCGGGCCTTTAACAGGCTAAAACTGACGATGGGCTGGAAATTGTCAAATGTAGAATGGGCCTTTGATGGGCCAATTCTGTGTAACTTGTATGGGACGTGCTTGTAAATGGGCCTGACAAGTAGGCCGCTAATGGGCCGGCCCGCTTATTTTGACAGGCCCGGCCTTTTAACCTGAATGGGACACTGTTGGGCCAGTCCACGTGTCGACATATCATAGGTGCATCTCGCCCATTGGATGAGTGACACCTGTGCCTACGCGGAGCTGACACATGGTTCCGTCGGCCATGAGAATTTTACACGTGGAAAATCGGCATTGGTCATGGCTGTTAGCCGGTTATCGGATCCAAAACCGGACCCGATAGCTTAACGGCAACCCGTTACGGTGGATGCCACATGTCGGTCACCCTTGACGAAAGCACTTCCATGACGCGACATTTATCATCATGGAAGTGATCACTTCTGTGATGATAATTTTTGTAATGTCATGGACCACTTCTACGACAGCACATGTATGACTATCTTGATTCTGTCATAAAATCGTCATGGATGTACATGCATGACAGAAAAGGTGACCTACTGTGACAAACACGTATCATCACGGATGTGTCTTTTTTTTGTAGTGATATTATCAAAATATCGAACACATATCAAGTTCACATGATTATTTGCAACATGATTTCTCTCGTGACCTCAAGAACAAAAGTAACTACTCACAAGTGATAAACATGTTCATGATCAGAGGGGTATTAAATAGCATAATGGATCTGAACATATAATCTTCCACCAAATAAGCCATATAGTGATCAACTACAAGATGTAATCAACACTACTAGTCACCCACAGGTACCAATTTGAGGTTCCGGTACAAAGATTGAACACAAGAGATGAACTAGGGTTTGAGAGGAGATGGTGCTGGTGAAGATGTTCATGAAGATTGGCCTCCCCAAGATGAGAGGGTTGTTGGTGATGATGATGACGACGATTAGCCCTTCCGGGAGGGAAGTTCCACCGGTGGAATCGCTCCGCCGGAGGGCAAAAGTGCTCCTGCCAAAGTTCTGCCTCGAGACGGCGGCGCTCTGTCCCAAAAGTCCTCTCCTTATTTTTTTCTAGGTCAAAATGACTTATATACCAGAAGAGGGGCACCGGAGGTGGGCCGAGGAGGGCACAACCCACCAGGACGCGCCTGGGCTCCCTAGCGCACCTAGGTGGGTTGTGCCCATCTGGTGGGCCCCCTCTGGTAGTTATTCGCTCCAATAATTCTTATTTATTCCATAAAAATTCCTCGTGAGGTTTCAGCTCATTTGGAGTTGTGCAGAATAGGTAGCCTGACGTAGCTTTTTCAGGTCCAGATTTCCAACTGCCGGAATTCTCCATCTTTGTGTGAACCTTGCATATTATGAGAGAAAAGACATTATAAATACTCCAAAAAGCATTATTATGCATAAAAACATTATAAATAACAGTAGGTAAACATGATGCAAAATGGACGTATCAAGGACCTCTGCCCATTCCTGGCGGGGCATCAGGCTCTCGATGAGCATCGGTGACGATGGATCTTTGGGTGGGTCATCGATTAGGCCGCGTACAAAATCTGGATCTTTTGTGCGGTAGATGGCAAAAAGCTCTTCCCACTTCCTATGCAATACGTCCATTGTGCACCCAAGGAATGGCACAACGATATCGCTGCCGATGGGCCATAGCGCCGGCACCAGCCAACGAAGCTCTTGCTCTTCGACATGCTCCAACACGTTCTCCTCGTCGAATATGTAATCCATGAAGGGACCAACATCAAAGGTGCCTGGCATGCTTGAAATAATTAATGGTAGATGGGTGTGGACTAGATCCGCACACACTGTCGCTACTGTGCGTTCCTGCCTGGGTCATATAGAGCTAGCCACTCGCTAGTGGTGGGAAACTGATGGGGGAAGAGGTGAGAAGCATTGGCGTGGATTGTGGGACATGTGCATAACCACCATTAATTTCTGGACTGGGCATCTATGTTGGTAGGTACGAGCTGGTATATCCATCCCCCAGCTTGTGGACGTCTATTCCCTGTGTGTTCAACTGCTATATGCATGTGGTTGCTCGCCATTGAGGCGGCAGCGGCACGCTATGCTCGCTTCCCTCCACGTGCTCTACTCTTACATCCCTCCATGCACTCTGCTCGCAGTTGAGGTGGCCACGATGCGCTCTGCTTGCATCCCTCTGTGTGCTCTGCTCGCCGTTGAGGCGGCTGCGGTGCACTTCTCTCGCATCCCTCTTTGTGCGCTCTGCTCTCGTGTCCCTCCGCGAGCGCTTTGTAGTGGTTGGGGCCGGCACATGATCACATTGGGGGCCCCATATGCATGCCGTTGTGCCGCATGCGTCACCATGCTACACTTACGTGCGGCACAATGGAGTTACGTGCTACAAAAACTATCCGGGCGTGCTGATATTCCAGGCCGTCCAACCTCACCATTTATTACCACGGCCATTATAACTTTAGTCTCTTCAACCTTTCGATCATGCCCCACAACACAACAAGCACACCCACGGCGGCACATAGAGAGAGGATATCTAGCGGCGCTCCAATGGAGTTCGACGTGCATCATGCGGACACCCACATGAGGGAGAAGGACCTCTGGGTGGTGTACACCAATGACTCGGCCGTGGTGCAGGACTCCATCAACATCAATACCTCTAGTCAACAGGATAGCAAAAAAACTGATGGGTTTGTCTTCCTTCATGACCCTAGCTGGTAGAGTTTTATTGGTCAAATCAGTCCTCAATTCTTTGATCATATATTTCATGGGTTGTCTTGATGTACTTGTGACCATTAAGAATCAAGTCATCAAATATTTGAGACGCTGTCTTTGGAACGACCTGGTCAAGAGGATCATAGACCAACTATGGTTGCTTGGAATACTATATGTAGGCCAAAGGATCAAGGAGGGTTAGGGGTGTTTGATATCTTTGTGCAAAATATAGCGTTGCTTTTGAAGAACCTTCACAAGTTTTACAACAGACTAGATATTCCATGGGTCAACCTAATCTGGGAATCTCACAATAGTAATGGTTCTTTGCCCAGAAACAACTGGATTGGATCATTCTGGTGGAAAGCTAATCTGACACTCTTGGATAATTATAAATCCATGGCAAGATGCAATATGGGTGATGGTAGAAGTGTCCTTTTCTGGTCTGATCTATGGCACACAGACTGTCTGCAAAATTTGCTTCCCCACCTCTTCTCTTTTGCCAAAGACCAACACTATTCTCTGAATAATGTCATACAACTTCAATAATTAGAGAACTTGTTCCACTTGCCTCTCACAGTACAAGCTTATTAGGAATTTGAAGCTCTAGAAGATATTTGTGAATATATTAAAAGATCAGAGTATCTGGATTGTAAAGACACATGGAGTTACATTTGGGGCAATGAGAAATTTTTAGTAGCAAAGGCTTATAAAATAATGATGGGAACAAGAATGGTGCCCCAGCAGTTTTAATGGATTTGGAATAGCTCCTGCCAACCAAAACATAAGGTGTTTTTCTGGAGATTGCTTCATGACAAACTGAACACAAGAAACTTATTAAGAAGGAAAACCTTTGTGCTGCAGAACTACAATTGTGCCATTCACAATTGCCAGCAAGAGGAAACTCTCCAACACCTTTATTGGACCTGTCCTTTTCCCTCACAATGTTGGGATCAGCTTTGCCCTAACAGACTAACCAATGTATCAGTATTGGATGCTTTTGCAGATCTAAAGCAACAACTGCAACTTCCTTTCTTTATGGAAATCATCATTTTGGCTGCCTGGGCTATTTGGATCACTAGGAATAATTTTATCTTCCAAAAAATTCAGCCCAACCTTCAGAGATGGAAAGATACTTTCAAGACAGAATTGCATCACCTCAAGTTCAGGATCAAGAGAAAGAATCATAGTGTCGGTTCAAAAAACCGTGGGTCTGTTGCCTTGACTCTGCACAGGCACAGGAACATGATTGAAGCACCAGCCTATGTCAGAGTACAAGAAACCAAGAACATTGAAGAACCAACATGCAGATCAGAGGGACCAAGACCAAGCCAGAGAAGCAAGATATCGTCAAGAGAAAGGCCTCCTTTGCCAGGCAGGCGATCCCGGCAAGGGGCGAGGCCACCCACAGAAGCAGACAACCAAGGCGTCCCGGCAGGGCCTGCCGGGACTCATGGAGGCAAAACCACCTCACCAACCACTCCACCATGACTCACGTCATTGATCAGTGCGGTGTCAAGCCGTAGAGTGGCTAAGTGGCATCCATTTACCACATGGCAGCCTCTCCCTACAGGAAAAACCCACAGGTGACACCCGTCCTGCAACATGTGAATCAAGCAGGCGCGGAGCTGGCAAGGTAGCCTGGCAAGCCTTGCCGGGCAACCAGTGATGTGACATTGAGCGCTGCATTTAATGCACCCTGTCAGCCCACAGAGTTAGGTATGATAGCATTGTTGCTATCTTATCAGTGTGTAATGACTACTTTGCCATTGTGGTAATAGACGAACCAAGCATAGTCGAACGAATCCTCACGGTCGCAGCGAAACAGGAACTATCGAGAAGAAGCACAACCGGAAAGAAGCAAACAACAGGGTAAACACACAACACATAACATGGCATGATGCTCATCCAAGTATGATGCATGACAAGGCTACATGATGCTACTCATGGCAAGAGATGATGCATACAAGAACCCCACATCAAAGCAAGTTTAAATGAGGCCGGAATCAACATACTACAATTCCAGAAACTTCCCATATCCAAATTTTGAAATTGGTACAGATCTGAATAACACATTATGTTGAATTTGTTAAACATCAAGTTAAAGTACACCATGATGATCAATGCGTCTTTCTAGTCAAGTTACATATAAAGTCCATTTAATTCGGAGCTACGGCCTAGAAGAAAGCAGCAAAACAAGTTAAACATGGCATTGATGCAAAATGTATTCAAACATCAAGCACACATACTCAAATCAAGGATGCAACATGACATGATGAAACTACACATAATACCAAGCAAGTTTCATATAGAGCATGCTCCAAACGGAGCCACGGTTCAACACATACACACGAGACAAGTTTAAAGGACATGATGTCCAAAACAGCAACTAGGCATCTTACAAGCATCATAACAACATGCTACAAGAACAAGATAGGCACCAACATGATATGAGCTTAAAGTACAGATTACTTGCTTCAATTATCATCAAGGTTCAGGTTAATAGGCATCAATATTAATCCAACACGATCAAAGCAAAAGGTAACTTCATAACACAGATTATGAAAAACAGGGCATACATGGGAGCAGGAATAACCTGTTGACATGTTGGAGGCATGAAACAGACATGCTACAGTGCAATATCATGGAAAACAAAATCATGGAATTGAAGTAGAGGTTAAACATGGCAAAACATGATTACTAAGCGTCTCCATATAACCTCTAGATCAATGGCATTCATCAAGACAAGTAGGCAAGTCATAACAGATTCTCAGACTGAAACAGTTTGACAGAAAACAGATTCATGATGCATACTTTGAGACAACAAAAGTATATGCTACAGGAACTACTAATGGCATCAAGGGGCATGGAAAGCATGTACTAAACACCCTTAACAAAACATCATTACTGAGCATGATCATTTTAGCAACAGGTTTGATGATACCTTCAAGTGAATATGGCAAGATGATATAACAGACTGTGAAAACTGGGCATGCTGACAGTTATATTTTCAAGCAACTTGAGGGCACTAAAAGAACAAGCTATAGCAGGTTATAATTACAAACAAGGGAATGAATGTATAGAACATAACAAGTACTTCAAAACATGCTTACTGAGCATCTCCCAAATAGGCATAGTTTCACTAGTAGCATCAAGTTAACATGGCAACATAATTTAGCAGATTCAGACTTGGCAGAAACTCTCAGTGTCTGAAATCAAAAACAGCAAGTAGCTCACTTTGAAAGCTTGTGCTAGTAACCACAAGGCATATCAAAATACATGAATAGCACCAATGCAAAGATGGCATGATTATACTCCTAAAACATGTTGGCATGGTACTCAAAAGAAAATTGCACAAAATGCTATGAAAATGACAAATAGGCATGTTATCGCAATCCTCAGTAGGTTATATCATTTAGCACTCCTGCAACGAGGATACAGGCATCAATATGAATAGTAACATGAATGCGAATGCAACCATCACATGGAGCATTCTGATATGAACATTTGGATATATCATGCACTCCAAACGGCGGAACGAGCACAAACTTATGACCGGTCAAACATGCACAGATAACATTGCGGATCTAGGACTGTGTGAGATTTTCACCTCGCGTAAACGGGATGGAGACGACCCGGGACAGCGAGATCCGAGGACAAGGAGGCGTGTTTGGTTCAGGGATGGGTGGATCTCATCCCACTCCGGCTCCGACGACGGCGGGGCGGCTCCAGCGAGGTGCTCCGGCGAGGAGGAGGCCGATGGGGGCGCGGGATGACGACGGGGAGGTCGGGGACAGCCGGATCCGGTCAGGCCCTACCGGATCCGCGGCGAGGCGACGCGGCGGCCGGCGACGACGGGGTGAGGCGGTGGCACGTGTTCCGGCTACGGGCGGCGCGAGGCGGCGAGCAGCGCGAGGAGGTGGCCGGCGGCGAGTGGGGGGCGAAGGCGGCGAGACACGCGGCAGGCGCGGGCGCGCGCGGGTGGCGTCGGTGGCGATTCGGGCCGAGAGGGCCCGACCTGGGCTGCAGCAGCCACGCGGTGGGGGATGGTGGCATCGACACGTGGCGCCCCGAGAGTGGCTGCGGGCGGCGGCGTGGACGTGTCCGGCTACAGGGCAGACGTGTCCGACAGCGAGGAGGAGTGGATCTAGGGTTCTACCCGAGATTTTTGGAGGGGGAGGCTTACTTATAGATGGTGGGAGCTAGGAGAGGGCTATGGAGGTGCGGTTTTCGCCCACATGATCGTGATCCAACGGCGAAGAGCATGGAGGGGGTTTAGATGGGCTAGTGGGCTGTTGTGGAGGGGTGTTGGGCTGCAAAGAGAAAGTGTTCCGGCGGTTAACGTGGTTAACCGTTGGGGCATCAAACGACCTCCAAATGGAACGAAAGACAGACAGTCTACTGGTGATGTACCAAGATCGCTCATCAACACTCGGCCCATACCAAGAAAGTTTTTCTCCCACTCACGAAACAAGATCTGTGAGGTGCGACGGGTGCGTGTGAGAATGCCGGAATCCGATACGGACAACAGAGATAACTGGGAGACCTGAGTGAATGCAAGTTTTGAAAACATGCAGATGAAATGCAAATGATGACATGGCAAAGTGCAACATGCAAGCGAATGACATGGCAACGATGGCGAATAACTGAAAGATAACTGGTACATCGGACTCGGGGCATCACGAGCATGGCCTAGTACCATCTTGGAGTCTGTTACCAAAGCACGTGGGTTACATCCGGTGTGATGAGGACATTCCTAGCAATCGACAAGACGCCCCAATGTGTGCGTAGATATTGAGCAGATCCACACAAAACAACATCGGGTCAGCTCTCCTTAGGGTCGGGGGATCAGGAAGATGCAATGCGCGGGCATCATCGAAGCCATGTGTGCAGCCAATGCGTGTTTCGAGCACCGTGAGAACGAGGCAGATCGACCATCTGTAACAGCCCGGGGGTTTACCCCAAATTAGAAATTGTTTGTTATTTTATTTTTTGCATCATAAGCATTGCGTCAACAACACATTGCATTAATTAAATAAATTATTTGGGTACTTATTTTTCCATTTTGTTAAATCATCAATAAGTAAATCCTTCTCCCTTCCAATGTTCTGCACAAAGACTTGCCCCAGACCATGCACCTTGCATTTCTGTGATATTTGAGAGTTGCCCAAATTATTTCACATTTTTTAAAAGAACCTAGATATTACACATATTTCGAACCCTTTTGTTAAATTAAATGTCTTTATTTTCTAAAACAATATTAAACAAAATCCAAATTGGTTGATTATTTATGTGTGGCTTTTCATAGTCTAGAGAGGTCACTTATAAAATTTTATCCAATTCATAGTTCATTTAAGGCACAAATATTTATTATAAGTGCGCTATAGTCATTTAATTAGTAAAAAACAAGTTGTTTATTAAACATTCCCTTTGTTCTAAATTATAAGATGTTCTAACTTCTTCCGATTCACATTTATGTAGCCGCATTTTAGTGTGTTTTTAACTCATTCAATCTGTGTGTAATCCATATTGATATAATCTAAAACATCTTATAATAGTGAACCGATGGAGTAAATATGTGCATTCTCGTTGAGCTTGGCCCATTGTAACCATAACTTTCCTACGCCCTTGGCCGCATAATAAATAAACCGCACCCACGACTCAACCTGGCGAACCCTAAACCTAATGGGCCCCTGCCCACCCACCAAACTCTAAGTCCCAATGCCTATCTAGACTATAAGGCTCAGCCGACCACCTCCTCTTACATGCCCTACTAACTCTAGACGCGAGGGGAGAGATTTTGCTCAATCCAAATCGAGCCATCGTCTCAACCGTCTCTGCCCGCATCGGCACCCTACCGTCGGCTAGCCGGACACTAAAAATGGCGGAAACACCACCGCACCAAACTCATACCTACTTACTTTCCCTCCTTTCCTGATCATCTCTCTGGCTCATGCTTCCCGGGTCGCTTATGGCCACCACCCACTCGCCTCTTCGTTCTCCTCTTCGACGGGTCACCGGACACCAAATGCCTCCTACGCCAGCTACGCTATGCTTCGCCCCTCCATTTCTAACTCTTCCTTGTCCTCTGTCATCCGCCTTCCATCCCATGATGGCGCTTACGCCTCTGCACCATTGGGACCATGTCTAGCTTTGCCACACCTCCTCGGTTTCCTCCAACAACATGGATATCGCCACCTACTGCAGCACTGTCCAACCCAAGCCTCCTCTGAGCGACACTACGTGCCTCCTTAACCGAGCCCCCATGGCCTGAGATCTACCCAACCATCGCTGCCAGTGCAGCCCCACCTCAACAATTTTAGCATACGTAGCAATACTAAAATAAACATGAACAATACATGTTACCTTAACATTGCTGCTCTTGTTGGACCATTCGATGTAGCAAGGATGAGGATGTGATCGGTAGTGAGGGACAGCTTCTCGGCCATCTCCATCCTAGCCAAGTTGTTACAACTCCCCCATCAATGATGATACGAGTACAACGTTCAATCACAACTATCTTTGTATAGAACAAATTGTTTCTCTAATTTTGCTCAGCTAAGATCACTTGCATACTCAAAACATGTTGAGCAACCAAACTAGCATACTTGTCCATGTCTTCAGCAACCATATATCCGATATCTTGATCAAATTCATCGACACCCTATTAATCACTGCAATAAGAGCCACTGTCTCCTCATCATAATCAGTAGCGGACTCATACCCACCATCTTTAGCAACAATCATCACATGCTTGGATGGGCATTGGTTTGCATAGTGATCTGCACTAGTACAATAATAAAACATTTAATACCATAATCGCATGTTTAACCTGTGGATGCCATGGATGACGAGGAACTCTGCGCGGGACCAACATGTGAGCTCTTGGTTGATGGTGGTGGTGTTTGTTTTGTTGTCTCTCTATTGGAACACGTGGCAGAAGGAGGTAGTGGTGTAGTAGGACATGTGAAAGTAGAAGACGCATGCGGTGTCCACGATGAAGTTAACCCTATAGAAAGGTGCCATGGCATGTCGATCCTGCATTTCTCGTTTAGCTCCAAGCAAGATGGAATAAACAATGTGACATTGTTATACTCCTTATGCTCTAATATGGTTTTAGTTTCTGTTTGACCCACCCCTAAAACATGCAAACATAACTTCATTGTCCTTAACAATACCACATCTAATCAACCCAGTTTGCAATTCCTGGTAATATTTCTCTACAAAAAAATTCCTTTGTCTTAAACATTGTAGAGTTTGAAGTAATTCACATTGATAGTATGGTGGAACCCAACAAGTACGCATATCATTTTTCAAAGCAGCCCATGTAGTTGGAATATTATTATGATACAATCCACAATGTTCAGGCCACCAAATGGAAGCAAAACCAGTGAATTCACAACCAACAGCTTGAACACGTCTATTCTTAGGATCATTTAAGCATGTGAAACATTGTTTAGTTTCTAACTCCCATGTAAGATGTGCATCCGAAATATACCTAACCTCGAATGGTGGAATATTTAATTTTAGCTTAGGCACGTATTCATCAGTTCATACCTGATGGCATGGTCCTGGCATATCGTATCGAATGTAGGCATGTGGGAGACTTGGTGGATATGCGTCATTCTGCTCTCCTGGAACCTTAGCCTCGAACTGGCCCTCGCCACTACAAAAAAAAAGACACATCCGTGACATTTTGGGTCGAACGAAAAAAAATTCTGTCATTCTTATGACACTTCTATGATGATAATTGTGACAAAACCCGGTATCATCATAGATGTGGTGGGCTCCTACTTCTATGACAAAAAATCATGACAGAAAATGGGCTTTTCGTCCTGGGCGGGCTGGAGAAGCAGCTGCATGACATTCTTTGGGCCGTCCATGACGAAAAAACAGTGGTAGAAGTGAGGGCGAGGAAAATATCGGGGAGTTCCCGGTTACGGTGGGTGGTCGGGCCCGAGCGATGCACGAAGGTTTGCGCTTTTCTCTCGTACATGTACGCGCCTGTGTGCGAGGCGTTGCGCTCTAACTGAACCTGAGCGAGGCGTTGGGCTCTAACTGAACCCGAGCGATTGCACTAGCTACGTTACTGAACCCCGATCAATCCCTTGCTGTTAACTGAACCCGAGTGATTCCTTCGCTATTGCTGCTAACTGAAGCCGATCGATCCTGACTCTTGATGAATAGTGAGCGTTGTTGTGGGGGGGGTTGGATGAACAAATCCCGGTGGGGGCTGATGAACAGTACCCCGTGGTAGTAGAGGCCGTTGCCACTGGATTAACAGGACCCCGATCGATCGAGCCGGTTGGGGGTGGATGAACAAGACCCCGTGGAGGGCTGGATGAACAGGACCCCGTGGAGGGCTGGTTGAACAGTAGCCGGTGGAGGGCTGGATGAACAATAGCCCATGGAGGGGTGGTTGAACAAGACCCCGTGAAGAGGGCTGGTTGAACAGTAGTCGGTGGAGGGTGGATGAACAGGAGCCCGTGGATGAACAGTCGCAGGTGGTGGCTGGAGGAGGTTGACGGTGGATAAACAGTAGCCCGTGGAGGCAGTCGACAGTGGAGGTGAATAGTATCCCGTGGAGTCCCGTTTTGCAGTACACCACACCCTCCCAATGAATAGGTCCCCTGTTTCGACCGCAGCACTCCAACACAAGTACGTTTCCTCTGTTTTGTAGTACGCGAGACCCCTCCCGATGCACAGGATCCTATTTCGATCGTGGCCGGTCGAACACAAGGCCGTTTCCTCCGATCTGCGGTACGCCAGGCCTCATTTCGATCGGCTATTCCGTCCAAGCCGGTTGGCTCCCGATGAACAGGACGACGCAGTTTCTCCATTCCGACCCAGCCGTGTGCATGAGCCCTGGCCGTACGTATGTGCGAGTAGGCTTTCGAGACCTCGCCCGTATGTATGTACGTGGCCATATTTACTTTCTTGCGGCCTGGCTGTACGTACGTGTACACGATATTAACGGGACTGCGTGACATGCTACGTGCATGCCTATACTACGACACGTGCCCTTCTTTACATGGCCACGGTTCATCGTTGCAGCCTGCAGACCGACCGATTGTATGTACGTACATGTTCACGACCAGAATGACAACGCTACTATGCTTCGACCAGGTGGGTCCCGACTGTCAGGCACTTCCTTGCGTGCAAAGATGTAGCTGGTGGGTCCCTGCAGTCAGGGGGAAACATTTTTTTTCATGAAATACGGTGGCCCGTCTGGTGGGTCCCTGCTGTCAGGTGGAGCAGTCATTATTTTCCACGTAATAAGGAGGCACTTCCTTGCTGCGGCGGTCGACCCAGCTGTCAGCCTCTACATGTACAGTACTCTTCCGATGGAAGTCGTTCCTTGACCACGTTGCCACGCCGCGCCAAGAGCACCAGGGCGGTGGACGACGGCGAGGCCTAGGAAGGGGACGACGCGGAGCCGGGGAAGATGCGGCAGTGGATGCCCACGCGGAGAGGAGTACGAGGGTTCACTGGTTCGGCTGCGGTGTGAGTCTGCCGTCGCCGCAGGGCCTGGCCAGTGGTGGGAATAGTAGGGGGAGGTGAGGCCTCCACGGCAGCACAGCCGGCCACGGGCGCAGGAGCATGCGGCACGACCGGCGCTGGTTTGGGCAGCTAGAGCAAGAAGACCAAAGGTTGAAGAAGCACTACGGCTGTTGGATGGACATTGCACAGTCACTTGAGCTAGAATCGTTCAT
This sequence comes from Thinopyrum obtusiflorum, assembly GCA_036873465.1. NCBI lineage: Eukaryota > Viridiplantae > Streptophyta > Magnoliopsida > Poales > Poaceae > Thinopyrum > Thinopyrum obtusiflorum. Next base: position 22,160 of record JAAAWM010011421.1, on the reverse strand, counting down.
ATTGACTAAGTTGACAAAGCCCTCCATCCCCGTCAACTTAGTAGGCCCACAAGTCAGCCTCACACTATGGTGGGTCCCAGCTAGCAGGGGGAGTATTCATTTTTTTGTGCATAATAAGGAGGCACTTCCTTGCGTGCGAAGATATAGCTGGTGGGTCCGAGCTGTCAGCGGGGGGGGGACGTTTTTTTGTTAAATACAGAGGCCCTTCCGGTGGGTCCTAGCTGTCAGGTGGAGGAATCATTATTTTGCACATAATAAGGAGGCATTTCCTTGTGTGCCGCCATGGACCCAGCTGTCAGCCTCTCCACGTACCGTCCACTTTCGATGGATGTCGTTCGTTGACCACGTTAACCACGCCGCGCTGAGAGCACCAGGGCGGTGGACGACGGCGAGGCCTAGGAAGGGAACGACACGGAGCCGGGGAAGACGCGGCAGCGGATGCCCATGCTGAGGGGAGTACGAGCGCTGACTGGTCGGCTGTAGGGTGAGGCTGACGTCGCCGGAAAATAACAGGATGTGCGGGCGGGTAGAGCGATGGCCTGGCAGCAGCACAGCTGACCACGGGAGGAGGGAGCAAGCAGTCCCATCATCGCTGGTTTGGGCGGCTGGAGCAGGAAGATCAGGGATTGAAGAAGGACCGCGGCCGTTGGATGGACATCCAACAGTCACTGCTCTGTGTTGACTAAGTTGACAAAGCCTTGCGTACACGTCAAATTTTTTTTAGGACAGCGTCATCATCAACCTAGTAGGCCCAGAAGTCAGCCTCCAAATCTGTGGAAAACAGCAAACAGCCCATAGCCATTATTTTCAATAATTTACAGCCCATTTGCTAATTCTTAAGGATATTTTGATACCCATATTCTTTTATTAGCATTACAGACCATATATTCTGGGCACTGCTAAAAAATTCAACAAAATTTTTCATATTTCGGTGGGGTCCGGACTCTTTTAATCATGAAATTTCGAGTCACGTTAAAAATAATTTTAAAAAAATTATATCAAAAAAAATTCTCCGTAAAAAATGAATGAAATTTAAAATATTTACTAGCAAGATGCCCGTGCATTGCACGGAACATGAGGATGCATTTGTATGAGTAGTTTATCTTGTGGGAGAAAAGGATGAACGAGGGAAGGTCGTATCTGCAAATGTGGAGAGGAGTGAAGGTAAATTGTCATAGTTTCCTTCCTATCCATTAGATATAGATCGGACGGCCTATATTGCAGGATGGCAGGCACACCATCATCACCAACTCTGCTTTTTATAAGAGTAGAGAAATCCAGAAAAAACAATATTTTAATGTAATTGCCGATTGGCTTTGGTTTAAAAATTTACAGCCCATTTCTTACAACTTATAGACCATTTTCTGGGGAAGCCCATTTCTTACTACTTACATCCCTCCTTGTCTTCAAAGATTCATGGCCCAACAGGAGTGAGAAAAGAAAGTAGGACTCGGTTGGGTATTCTCCAAAAAAAAGAACTGGGCTCGCCATTTTCAGAAAGAAAAAAGATATCAACTGGGCTGATCATGTGCTTAAATAAAAGCGTAAGCATGGGCTAGATGGGCCACAGCCCCCGCACAGCGTGCAGTTGAGCTCTGTCTCTAAAACTAAAAAACAACTGGGCGAGCTGCTGCGTCCCTGGTGTTATCCGCTCGTTGTGTAATTTTCTCGTTTATTGACTACATTGACAATGGTGTGGGACCCAGTTGTCAAAGAATTAGGAGGAAGTATTTTTTTGGCTTGTAGGAGTAATAATGAGGCACCTACTTGCGTATTGCAATGACCCTGGTGGGTCCCTACTATCAGCCTCTCCACGTACAGTCATCTCCTGATTCCTCTCGGTTGTTGACCATGTTGACAATGCCAGATGGCGGCGGGCACGGCGAGCGAACCAAGGCGGAGAACGATGGCGAGGCCTCGGATGGGAACGAACCAGAGAAGTGGAAGGTGCGGCAGTGTAGTGGCAGGCAGGCGGAGGGGAGTACGAGGGCAACAACATGTAACTGAAGCTTACAAACAGTACAAAAATCCCAAGGATTAATTGTTCATCAAATTTAGACAAGACCCAGATTGAACATGGCAATAACATCTAAACCAACCACTCTTTTTTGCAGTCACAAACAAATGGATCGGTCTGATCCATAAAATCAACATCCTGTGCAAAAAAATTATTGGAGGATGACTACAAGTTGTTGTAAATAGAAGCCGAGCACGTTCAGAAGCCCATTTGTGCACCTGAAACTTCTTTTTTGCTGTTCAACATGTCCGTCCGTGAGAAATCTCTTTACGAAAAACTTAAGCCTCATGGGCAATAGTAACCTTGCATTGAACAGGAAGAATGTGACAAAGCTTCTGTTTGCTGGTTGGATGCGTATCCATCCATCGTTATTATCCTCAAACGAATGTCATTAGAACTGAGAAAATCCTGGTGCTTATTACGCCACCGCTTGGTTATATGTTTTGCTCCATGTGGCAGCAGTGCCTAAGTAGACATGAAGATTGAAAACAGTTAAGGTCTGAAAAAAGAGTATGTCGAAAGAGCGACAGCTGAATGGTTAATTCTAATACAATATATATGGGCTTTCAATGTGCATGAAATCATCACCTTTATATATAAATTCTCCAGAGATCGAAAGCATCGCAGCAAGCCAATAATTATGTTCAGATCAAAACTAAGCATTCTGATATGTAAGATCTTGACAGAATCCAGCAGCATTGATAGGCTATCCATGGACGAACTCTTCATTGAGCATATAACATAATATTAGTACCCAAAGTGTACTTCAAGATGATATAAAACTTATGCGCACAAATGAAAAATGCAACATATGATTACAAATGTGTAGATAATAATATACGGTACCCAAGGTCTCCAGTTTGGGCGCAGAGATGACAGTTATTTGCTAAGGGTTATAACAATCATCAAGGAGCAACCTTTGAAGTGAAGGGGCATCTTCGATGATGAGCTGTTGTCCTTCAAAACAAATTCCAGTGCTTTAAGGTGAGGCAAATTTATTTGGAGACAACTGATAGGGATTTCTATTCGCAAAACAATCAGCAAGCGCTCCAGGGCAGGGCAACTAGAGTGGACGATGTTGTATAGTGAGGCTTCCGACAGATATACCACCACAAGCGAAAGTGGGAGTCGAAGCATTTGTACCAGATCGTGTGGTAGATGGCACCGGACGAAGGTGGCGGTGTGGAGAGAGGAGGAAAACAACGAGATGGACAATGGTGGTATGGGCACAAATTCTTGGTGTGTTCATGGTATGAAACTTTCGTGGTAATGGTAGAACTCAAACTGCTGGAGTTTTCCGAATTCAGGGGATGTCAGCCAAGCGTCCACCGTGTAGGGTATGGATAGCAGGTAGCGTGTCGGGATGCAGAGGCGCTGAATAGGGCCCTGCTAGTGAGAGGAGACGATGGCTCTGAGGAGATCAAATTCAAGAAGGACAGAAATCTGGCGACAGTCGAGATTGAGGGGCGCGCTGCGCCATATCGGGTGTAACTGAGTTGAGAGGACTTGTGTGCGGCAGCAATCCTTGGTGGGGAGAAGCGAGATGATCTCCTCGAGGATGACGTCTGGGAGATCGTTGATGCGGTCCACCGGAGATTCTATCAGTTCCTCAGATCCGGGTGGGGGGGGGGGGCCCCCCCCCCCCCCCCCCCCCCCCCCCCCCCCCCCCCCCCCCCCCCCCCCCCCCCCCCCCCCCCCCCCCCCCCCCCCCCCCCCCCCCCCCCCCCCCCCCCCCCCCCCCCCCCCCCCCCCCCCCCCCCCCCCCCCCCCCCCCCCCCCCCCCCCCCCCCCCCCCCCCCCCCCCCCCCCCCCCCCCCCCCCCCCCCCCCCCCCCCCCCCCCCCCCCCCCCCCCCCCCCCCCCCCCCCCCCCCCCCCCCCCCCCCCCCCCCCCCCCCCCCCCCCCCCCCCCCCCCCCCCCCCCCCCCCCCCCCCCCCCCCCCCCCCCCCCCCCCCCCCCCCCCCCCCCCCCCCCCCCCCCCCCCCCCCCCCCCCCCCCCCCCCCCCCCCCCCCCCCCCCCCCCCCCCCCCCCCCCCCCCCCCCCCCCCCCCCCCCCCCCCCCCCCCCCCCCCCCCCCCCCCCCCCCCCCCCCCCCCCCCCCCCCCCCCCCCCCCCCCCCCCCCCCCCCCCCCCCCCCCCCCCCCCCCCCCCCCCCCCCCCCCCCCCCCCCCCCCCCCCCCCCCCCCCCCCCCCCCCCCCCCCCCCCCCCCCCCCCCCCCCCCCCCCCCCCCCCCCCCCCCCCCCCCCCCCCCCCCCCCCCCCCCCCCCCCCCCCCCCCCCCCCCCCCCCCCCCCCCCCCCCCCCCCCCCCCCCCCCCCCCCCCCCCCCCCCCCCCCCCCCCCCCCCCCCCCCCCCCCCCCCCCCCCCCCCCCCCCCCCCCCCCCCCCCCCCCCCCCCCCCCCCCCCCCCCCCCCCCCCCCCCCCCCCCCCCCCCCCCCCCCCCCCCCCCCCCCCCCCCCCCCCCCCCCCCCCCCCCCCCCCCCCCCCCCCCCCCCCCCCCCCCCCCCCCCCCCCCCCCCCCCCCCCCCCCCCCCCCCCCCCCCCCCCCCCCCCCCCCCCCCCCCCCCCCCCCCCCCCCCCCCCCCCCCCCCCCCCCCCCCCCCCCCCCCCCCCCCCCCCCCCCCCCCCCCCCCCCCCCCCCCCCCCCCCCCCCCCCCCCCCCCCCCCCCCCCCCCCCCCCCCCCCCCCCCCCCCCCCCCCCCCCCCCCCCCCCCCCCCCCCCCCCCCCCCCCCCCCCCCCCCCCCCCCCCCCCCCCCCCCCCCCCCCCCCCCCCCCCCCCCCCCCCCCCCCCCCCCCCCCCCCCCCCCCCCCCCCCCCCCCCCCCCCCCCCCCCCCCCCCCCCCCCCCCCCCCCCCCCCCCCCCCCCCCCCCCCCCCCCCCCCCCCCCCCCCCCCCCCCCCCCCCCCCCCCCCCCCCCCCCCCCCCCCCCCCCCCCCCCCCCCCCCCCCCCCCCCCCCCCCCCCCCCCCCCCCCCCCCCCCCCCCCCCCCCCCCCCCCCCCCCCCCCCCCCCCCCCCCCCCCCCCCCCCCCCCCCCCCCCCCCCCCCCCCCCCCCCCCCCCCCCCCCCCCCCCCCCCCCCCCCCCCCCCCCCCCCCCCCCCCCCCCCCCCCCCCCCCCCCCCCCCCCCCCCCCCCCCCCCCCCCCCCCCCCCCCCCCCCCCCCCCCCCCCCCCCCCCCCCCCCCCCCCCCCCCCCCCCCCCCCCCCCCCCCCCCCCCCCCCCCCCCCCCCCCCCCCCCCCCCCCCCCCCCCCCCCCCCCCCCCCCCCCCCCCCCCCCCCCCCCCCCCCCCCCCCCCCCCCCCCCCCCCCCCCCCCCCCCCCCCCCCCCCCCCCCCCCCCCCCCCCCCCCCCCCCCCCCCCCCCCCCCCCCCCCCCCCCCCCCCCCCCCCCCCCCCCCCCCCCCCCCCCCCCCCCCCCCCCCCCCCCCCCCCCCCCCCCCCCCCCCCCCCCCCCCCCCCCCCCCCCCCCCCCCCCCCCCCCCCCCCCCCCCCCCCCCCCCCCCCCCCCCCCCCCCCCCCCCCCCCCCCCCCCCCCCCCCCCCCCCCCCCCCCCCCCCCCCCCCCCCCCCCCCCCCCCCCCCCCCCCCCCCCCCCCCCCCCCCCCCCCCCCCCCCCCCCCCCCCCCCCCCCCCCCCCCCCCCCCCCCCCCCCCCCCCCCCCCCCCCCCCCCCCCCCCCCCCCCCCCCCCCCCCCCCCCCCCCCCCCCCCCCCCCCCCCCCCCCCCCCCCCCCCCCCCCCCCCCCCCCCCCCCCCCCCCCCCCCCCCCCCCCCCCCCCCCCCCCCCCCCCCCCCCCCCCCCCCCCCCCCCCCCCCCCCCCCCCCCCCCCCCCCCCCCCCCCCCCCCCCCCCCCCCCCCCCCCCCCCCCCCCCCCCCCCCCCCCCCCCCCCCCCCCCCCCCCCCCCCCCCCCCCCCCCCCCCCCCCCCCCCCCCCCCCCCCCCCCCCCCCCCCCCCCCCCCCCCCCCCCCCCCCCCCCCCCCCCCCCCCCCCCCCCCCCCCCCCCCCCCCCCCCCCCCCCCCCCCCCCCCCCCCCCCCCCCCCCCCCCCCCCCCCCCCCCCCCCCCCCCCCCCCCCCCCCCCCCCCCCCCCCCCCCCCCCCCCCCCCCCCCCCCCCCCCCCCCCCCCCCCCCCCCCCCCCCCCCCCCCCCCCCCCCCCCCCCCCCCCCCCCCCCCCCCCCCCCCCCCCCCCCCCCCCCCCCCCCCCCCCCCCCCCCCCCCCCCCCCCCCCCCCCCCCCCCCCCCCCCCCCCCCCCCCCCCCCCCCCCCCCCCCCCCCCCCCCCCCCCCCCCCCCCCCCCCCCCCCCCCCCCCCCCCCCCCCCCCCCCCCCCCCCCCCCCCCCCCCCCCCCCCCCCCCCCCCCCCCCCCCCCCCCCCCCCCCCCCCCCCCCCCCCCCCCCCCCCCCCCCCCCCCCCCCCCCCCCCCCCCCCCCCCCCCCCCCCCCCCCCCCCCCCCCCCCCCCCCCCCCCCCCCCCCCCCCCCCCCCCCCCCCCCCCCCCCCCCCCCCCCCCCCCCCCCCCCCCCCCCCCCCCCCCCCCCCCCCCCCCCCCCCCCCCCCCCCCCCCCCCCCCCCCCCCCCCCCCCCCCCCCCCCCCCCCCCCCCCCCCCCCCCCCCCCCCCCCCCCCCCCCCCCCCCCCCCCCCCCCCCCCCCCCCCCCCCCCCCCCCCCCCCCCCCCCCCCCCCCCCCCCCCCCCCCCCCCCCCCCCCCCCCCCCCCCCCCCCCCCCCCCCCCCCCCCCCCCCCCCCCCCCCCCCCCCCCCCCCCCCCCAAGAAGGTGAGAAGCCAACTTGGGATCGGTCCGGACGGGGAAATATCATGTGCTCCCATACTCACTAGTTTCATGCATATGACACTAGTCTATGTTACTACTCCCTTCATAGTGCAAAGTAACATAGTAGTAATGTTATAGATGGCTTCATTATTAGCTTGTAGACTCATCTTGTCTTGGGAAACGCTATGTTACAGTAACATATTATGTTACCACTTCTCATTAACTACTTGCTACATAAGAAAAAATTTCTTGGAGTGCGCTAAGTTACTCCCACTATAACTAGTCGTACAAAGTGTGGGCTATGTAGAGGGCGTAGTAAGTAAGCTTCTCATCGTTCTGTGAGTTGACATGACACATCAAAGTAGTAGTTTTTTTTAAATGTACATCAAAGTACCACTGTAGTAGTCTCCAAAAAGAGCTGACCATGTCCATGGCTACCATCCCATCCCGTGCTCCGTCATTGAGTATGTGCACGATTCACGTGCCATTCAAGAAAAAAACTGCGTACGTTCCATTGAAGAAAAAAAATTAAAAACAAACACGCCACCACGTCATGGTCGAACTTTGATTCGTCTACGCATGTTCCCGACCCTCCACTAAGTGAACAACTACCAAATGCATCAAATTATCACGTGAGCTGTCTCTTCATCCAAAAATGAGCTCCACCGTGTACCCGCGCGCGTGTGATAGGGAATGAGGCACAGAGTACGTGCATCCGTGTGTGCAATTTTTCTCTTCGTGCACGTACTCCTTTTTTTGTGGGTGATTCATGCACGTACTCGGCCTACGTTGGTGACTGTTGGTGAGTCTCACTTATCTCTACATCTCAACATGTACATCTACATCTGCATCTACATCTACACTACATCCACATCTACATCTACATCTACATCTACCTCTACTACAGTACAACAAGTTTTAAACATGAGACCAACCATTTCCTTGCATGGCACGACCAGCCCGTATCGCTTCTTGCTCCTTGTCTCTCTCAAAGTGCGTCCAGCAGGTGATTTTGCCGTCGATTGAGGTCGGTTCGCTCACACTCGGTCCCACATGTTATAAATATAAAAAGAATACTCTGACCAGCGGACCATTGAAAGAAGTATATTTTCACCCTCAAATGTAAGTTGATGGACAAATAACACCCCAAAGTCAATTTTGGTATGATTTTTACCCTCAAATCTCTAAAACCGGGTATATCGCCCCCTTGAGCGGTTTTAGTGTTCACATGTTAGAGTTTAGGCGGTTTTGATTGTTGACTAGGAATTGACTAATTATTTACACTAATGAAATGGAAACGACGCCGTCAGAAGCCGCGGATGTCATAGGAGATGTACCCAATGGACCCCGACCTTCCCTACGAGGAGAGGAGATCATGCGGGTGCCTTTCAAGCTCAAGGGGTCATCGTGCTACCTCGTCAGCTCGTCGCCTGCCTACCTCTGGTCCTCCCAGAGCCTCTATCATTGTCACCCAGCTCATAGTGGCGCTCATTTGCAGGTGGGCGCTGCTAGCTAGGAGACATAGTTGAGTTAATCGAGCCCTACTTGAAAATCAATGGTGTCCTTGGCCTAAGCTCCGCCACTACTAGAAGAAAACTCCTGCAGAGGAGGTCGATGAGAGGCAGCACCGTGCTACCTACATTGGTTGTTTGATTCATAGGATAGAATGCTATAAGATTTTTTTCCCATGTAATCATGTGATAATTGGCAATCTAGCATCCACCCAACTTTTTTTTCACTTCCTTTGTTTTTCTTGTGTCAAACACTCTTTTTTTTAGGGGAACACTGTGTTAATGCTATGGGATTCAAGTGGACATGCCACTCCAATCCTTTATTTTTCTTTACGAAGAGAGTACTTGCTGCTGCAAGAGCACTGTGTTAATGATGTGTCGCCGCAAGAGCTGCCTATATTAATTAACCATGCTCTAAAAAGGTGGGCCAGCTTTGGCTGTACTAGTAGTACTAGGTTAGTAGGTGACCTCGCGCTTAGCTCTTCTCGTCTTCTGGAAGTCGAACAATAAGGATGGTACTACAGAAGTACTTCTGGCAATCTGACACCAAATGAACTGTTGCATGTCCATCGCTTGTAAGCAAAAGTTTCTCCTTGTGCTGCGAGCCACCACGCACGCGTTGGCGAGGGAGCTCGTCATTCTATGAGTTGACGAGACACATCAAATTCATTTAGTACTCTCTCCAAAAAGGGCCTACCATCCCGTGCTCCGTCATTGAGTACGTGCACTATTCATGTGCCATCGAGGAGAAAAAATATTGCGTAGTACTAGGTGCCATCGAAGTGCACGACTCACTTAGGCACTGCTTATCTCCATTTTCTTGCATGACACATGCACCTTGATTCTAGATGTCCCGCGTGTTGGCAAAAGGATGAACAAAGCTCACGTAAAAAAAGAGTGGAAGAACATAGGGTCTCTTTGGTTCCCAGCCTAAGGTTGCCACGTCTTACCTTAGTCATGCCACAACATCTTAGACATGTGTTTGGTTCATTGCCACACTTGTGGCTTGCCACACTTCTCTAGTTATATGGTCCACACGTCATAGGCTCAATTTTTTGCCAAATCTTGCCACGCTTGTGGTGGCCATAGCCACACATTTGTGGCATCCACACTTTGCCTAAGGTTAGTTGTGGCAAAGGGGCTGTTTGGTTCTAGGCCTAGCACTGCCACAGTTTGCCACACATTTTTGCCAAGCTTTCCTAAGGTTAGTTCATCAAAATGAGAGCCACAAGTTGGCAAGCCTAAGGGAATCTTGCCTTATTTTTTGTGTGTATGCCATGTGGGGTCCAAGTGTGGCTTGACTATGGTGTGGCTTGAACCAAACACTCACCTCATAGATTCTACGTGGTGTGGCCATGAACCAAACATCCTCATAGACTCCCGACGACCGAGAAGGAGCAAGGAACCTCGCGGTAGAGCGTCTGCACTCATAATATTTTATATTACTCCCTCCGTCCAGGTGAATAAGTCATATTTGGTTGTGCACCGTGACCAAGAAGGAGGGAAAAACAAGAGAACTTAATGTTTATTTGCTAATTAATAGCATTGCATGCACTGAACTAACCACTGCATGTCGTGTTTGGTAGTCTCGAGTCATTGAAAACATGCACGCCCACATCTCTTATTGGTTGATATGTCAAGAAACAAGAATGTTTATTTGCTAATTTATAGCATTACATGCACACCCGATAACCGAGAAGGAGCAAGGAACCTCATGGTGGAGCGTCTGCACTAATAATATTTTATATTATTCAGCGATATAAAATCAACCAATCATCTCCACAGTAGACTGGAAGAGTACGAAACACGGCAGCCCAGTGTAGTTACATCATACTGTACATGGCCAACCCACGCTATCACCATATTTTTGGCCTCCGTGCGACACCTAGCTCTAGTAATCCACCAGCCCGTATCGCTTCTCGCTCCTCGTCTCTCTCAAAGTGCGGCGGGATGGTGTTTTTGCCGTCTATTGAGGTCGGTTAACTCATCGAGCATTCTAAAAAAATTATTGTACTCTATTGTTATGCCAAGAAGAGGAAGCGCTTTGACCACGGACCAAACGAGACAGGCATGCCGTGCCGTGAGTGGGTCCAGTTTCTCATTTTGAACTTGTTTGGTGTAGTAGTAACACTTGGTTTTGACTATTGATATGATTTTATATAGGGCCTAATGTATTCTTCGAGGATGCCTTTGACTATTGATAAGATTTTATATAATTTAGAAATGATATCATTCGAAGATCCTTTCACGTTCCGTTTTCAAAAAAAAAGATCCTTTCACGTATGAATTTTACTGTATGCTTTGAGCAACTTGCATGTCCTATACTGCTCCTGTTTGGATACTCTAACTTAGCTAGAGGTTAGACTAACTCATGACTAACCCTAAACTAACTATAGCCAAAGAGGTGTTTGGATGACAGGGTTAGATTGACAATAAATGCACATGATGGAGAGAGAAAAGTGATTTTTCAGTGGGCCCAATGAGAACTATCTCCAATTAGCACCTCTTGGGTGGGATAGTTTTTTTTGGTGGGTTCAGTGCAACTTGCTCCAATTTAACCCTCATGTTTGGATACTTTAGGGCTGTTTGAGCTCCAACTAGCTCAAACTAACTCTAACCCATGGATCCAAACAGGGCCAAAGTTAGTCTCGGAAAACGCATTAAGCCATATATACATGGACAGACGGAGTACATGATACTAACAAACGCTCACCATTAGTAGTAGTTCATTGGTTGGTTTCGATTTTTGATTCAGTTGCTGTGCTGCTGCCATCCAATATTCGCGTGTGGTTGTTTCTAGAATAAAAAAAGGAGGTACTCCCTCCTTTCCGGTTTATAGGGCTCATCTCAAAAAGTTTGTTTTTCCGTTTTATAACTCTCAATTCTACTACTTACCATCACCTATTCAGATTTCAAGGTGTATCAAATCACTACATGCAAGGATGAAGAAAAAACTCACCAATGCATGTCTTGGTCATTAAGTGGTCATGCATGCATGTGGTGTAATTAATGCATTGGTTTACACAAATTTTTGAGAAAAACGAGAGTAGTACTTTTGCAAACCACGGAATTAATTCCACCATTCATCATCTACCATGGTTGAAGAGATTTTCAAATTAAGCCCTATAAACCAGAAAGGAGGGAGTAGTACTTACTGTGGGAAAGGTGAAGTGATGGTTGCTTCACCTGAGCAACTTATTACTCTGGGGATATGGGAGTACCAGCGGATTCAACGAACAGAGAAATGATGGTTGCTTCGTCCGAGAACCTTACTGTGGCGAAGGTGGGGCTCTGTGATTTGACTGCTCACTAGTCATTACTACTGCGGTGCAACGACCGGGGGGAATCTTTCCCTGCAGTTGTGCACTCAATATTGCTGCATGGCAGGTGGAGCCGGATGAAGGATGTCCCACATGTCGGCGAAACGAAGTTGAATTGTTTCTGGCATTGCTATCAATCCTTCAGGATTTGTTTATATGTACGCATAGTTTTAATGAAATTGTACTGTGATGCTATGAAGGTTTCAACTTTGGTTCCCGTCGTAAAAAAAGGTTTCAACTCAGGATTCATGTGTCCTCTTGCCTCAAGATTATCTCGTTACAACATTCCCTCAAATACAAATGAAACTACCATGGCTGCTAATGTATCTCAATGGTTTGCAGATCAGCGCCAATATTCACATCACAACTGAAGACAAAGTTGTGAGAAGGTGTACAAATAAAGAAATATATATATAATTGATCAATGCTATTCGTAGGCATGGCTCCATTTCCTGGACATAGTGTTCATTGGTTGGCAGCTAGTTTCACCCAGCTCTGTAGCCAAAAAAGAGGTGTATGGAGGACATCACAATCCGATCATTTTGTGCAGCTCCACTAAAATCAAGCTGACCATCCCTGTTTGCAAAGATAGCTAGTCAGTGTGATTACAATAATAATGGAACTACATGATGAAACATAACACACACAAATAGAAGCCGATCACCTCCGCGATCTCTCTTTAGGACTAACTACTTGTTGGAGATGATTAGCCACGGAGTTGGATGAGGAGGATAGCCAAACCAATCTCCCTTTCTTCAGTCCCACAGAAATGTAAAAACGCTGCCCTTGTGACATTTTGGCGGAACTGCACAAAACACTCTTAAGAAAAAACTGATTTGTGTAGTTCACCAAAAGGTCGCAATAGCAACGAGGTGAAATGGATAGCCCTGTTTGCAAAAGGAGGTAGAAAGGAAATAATTACTGCCCAATAACACGAGTTGAAGACACATACGCCGACAAAAAAGAAGCATATTCCATGTAATAAGGGAAAGATAGCAGCATGGTGGTTGATAAAAAATGGTTTGAGGACGAGATTGCAAGATGGAAAGTACGCCGGCCGAGATACGTTTTAAGCAAACAGCTAAAGAAGATCCACATGCAGGATTTTCCACATGCAGCAACGTTGGAAGATGGGGAGTGGAGCAAGGCCAGAGGAAGCTGTACCTGAGGGTCGTCAGGATGAAACTAGGAGGGCGTCGGCGGCCGGGATCTGCCCATACTGCAGCAGCGAGCAAGTGGTGAAGGCCCTGCCAGGCCGGAGCTTGGTCAGAGAGAACGGCGGGCACCGCAGATCGGGACGTGCTTCCTCAACGCCGTCGAACGGAGAAACGATGCACATCCTCCCTTTCCGCCGGTGGACGGGATGCGGCCGGATCACTGACCAACAGTGAGAGAGAGAGAGGCAACCGCCGCCTTGTGTGAGATGGTGTGACGAGAGACAAACCCCGGCCGGCAGGTTCTGTTGTATATAGTGGAGCGGATTTTTCCATTTTCCCCACGACAATCGTTTTATATTCTGTACGTGCCATTGAGGAATATATAACTTTATTTAATACTAACGCGTCAAGTCAAACTTTGTTCCGTCTACGCATGGTACATGACCCTACTTCGAGTAAACAACTGCTACACGCGTCAAATTATCACGTGGGCCGCCTTTTCGTATAGAAACGAACTCCACCGTGTACCCGGGCGGGTGTGGCCGGGAACGAGACATGAGTACGTGCGTCCTGCGTGCACCTCTTCTTTAGGTGCAGTACTTACGTGGGTGGGTGTGAGAGAGATGGTTTGTGCGAAATAGAGGCAATGTGCCGATGATATCTCAAACAAAAAAACGTAACATATGCAACGTGTGTGAAACAGAGTCATGGATATATCATATATAGAGGGAGCGATCCACGAGAAGAGAGTGGAGGGATCATTGGCATGAGATATCGATAGAATCGAAAACAGGGATGAAGTATGTGGCTGCGCGATCAATAAAGAGTGCCATTGAATTTGTGTTTGCCCACGTCAAAGATACAGGGCGGCTGGCTTACTGGAATTTGAGAGGGCAGAGGTGCAGTTTTTCTCTGTGGCATGGATACCTACCTACAACGTTCGACTATCGGTGTGCCCCCCCCCCCCCCCCCCGGGGGGGGAGGGGGCAGAGACCTAACTATAGAGAGGTAGATCGACTAGTATATGTGTGGAGAAGGAGAGAGACCTAGCTATGTATTGAGGGAGATCGATCGGCATCCATGCATATGTGTACCCCCCCCCCCCCCCCCCCCCCCCCCCCCCCCCCCCCCCCCCCCCCCCCCCCCCCCCCCCCCCCCCCCCCCCCCCCCCCCCCCCCCCCCCCCCCCCCCCCCCCCCCCCCCCCCCCCCCCCCCCCCCCCCCCCCCCCCCCCCCCCCCCCCCCCCCCCCCCCCCCCCCCCCCCCCCCCCCCCCCCCCCCCCCCCCCCCCCCCCCCCCCCCCCCCCCCCCCCCCCCCCCCCCCCCCCCCCCCCCCCCCCCCCCCCCCCCCCCCCCCCCCCCCCCCCCCCCCCCCCCCCCCCCCCCCCCCCCCCCCCCCCCCCCCCCCCCCCCCCCCCCCCCCCCCCCCCCCCCCCCCCCCCCCCCCCCCCCCCCCCCCCCCCCCCCCCCCCCCCCCCCCCCCCCCCCCCCCCCCCCCCCCCCCCCCCCCCCCCCCCCCCCCCCCCCCCCCCCCCCCCCCCCCCCCCCCCCCCCCCCCCCCCCCCCCCCCCCCCCCCCCCCCCCCCCCCCCCCCCCCCCCCCCCCCCCCCCCCCCCCCCCCCCCCCCCCCCCCCCCCCCCCCCCCCCCCCCCCCCCCCCCCCCCCCCCCCCCCCCCCCCCCCCCCCCCCCCCCCCCCCCCCCCCCCCCCCCCCCCCCCCCCCCCCCCCCCCCCCCCCCCCCCCCCCCCCCCCCCCCCCCCCCCCCCCCCCCCCCCCCCCCCCCCCCCCCCCCCCCCCCCCCCCCCCCCCCCCCCCCCCCCCCCCCCCCCCCCCCCCCCCCCCCCCCCCCCCCCCCCCCCCCCCCCCCCCCCCCCCCCCCCCCCCCCCCCCCCCCCCCCCCCCCCCCCCCCCCCCCCCCCCCCCCCCCCCCCCCCCCCCCCCCCCCCCCCCCCCCCCCCCCCCCCCCCCCCCCCCCCCCCCCCCCCCCCCCCCCCCCCCCCCCCCCCCCCCCCCCCCCCCCCCCCCCCCCCCCCCCCCCCCCCCCCCCCCCCCCCCCCCCCCCCCCCCCCCCCCCCCCCCCCCCCCCCCCCCCCCCCCCCCCCCCCCCCCCCCCCCCCCCCCCCCCCCCCCCCCCCCCCCCCCCCCCCCCCCCCCCCCCCCCCCCCCCCCCCCCCCCCCCCCCCCCCCCCCCCCCCCCCCCCCCCCCCCCCCCCCCCCCCCCCCCCCCCCCCCCCCCCCCCCCCCCCCCCCCCCCCCCCCCCCCCCCCCCCCCCCCCCCCCCCCCCCCCCCCCCCCCCCCCCCCCCCCCCCCCCCCCCCCCCCCCCCCCCCCCCCCCCCCCCCCCCCCCCCCCCCCCCCCCCCCCCCCCCCCCCCCCCCCCCCCCCCCCCCCCCCCCCCCCCCCCCCCCCCCCCCCCCCCCCCCCCCCCCCCCCCCCCCCCCCCCCCCCCCCCCCCCCCCCCCCCCCCCCCCCCCCCCCCCCCCCCCCCCCCCCCCCCCCCCCCCCCCCCCCCCCCCCCCCCCCCCCCCCCCCCCCCCCCCCCCCCCCCCCCCCCCCCCCCCCCCCCCCCCCCCCCCCCCCCCCCCCCCCCCCCCCCCCCCCCCCCCCCCCCCCCCCCCCCCCCCCCCCCCCCCCCCCCCCCCCCCCCCCCCCCCCCCCCCCCCCCCCCCCCCCCCCCCCCCCCCCCCCCCCCCCCCCCCCCCCCCCCCCCCCCCCCCCCCCCCCCCCCCCCCCCCCCCCCCCCCCCCCCCCCCCCCCCCCCCCCCCCCCCCCCCCCCCCCCCCCCCCCCCCCCCCCCCCCCCCCCCCCCCCCCCCCCCCCCCCCCCCCCCCCCCCCCCCCCCCCCCCCCCCCCCCCCCCCCCCCCCCCCCCCCCCCCCCCCCCCCCCCCCCCCCCCCCCCCCCCCCCCCCCCCCCCCCCCCCCCCCCCCCCCCCCCCCCCCCCCCCCCCCCCCCCCCCCCCCCCCCCCCCCCCCCCCCCCCCCCCCCCCCCCCCCCCCCCCCCCCCCCCCCCCCCCCCCCCCCCCCCCCCCCCCCCCCCCCCCCCCCCCCCCCCCCCCCCCCCCCCCCCCCCCCCCCCCCCCCCCCCCCCCCCCCCCCCCCCCCCCCCCCCCCCCCCCCCCCCCCCCCCCCCCCCCCCCCCCCCCCCCCCCCCCCCCCCCCCCCCCCCCCCCCCCCCCCCCCCCCCCCCCCCCCCCCCCCCCCCCCCCCCCCCCCCCCCCCCCCCCCCCCCCCCCCCCCCCCCCCCCCCCCCCCCCCCCCCCCCCCCCCCCCCCCCCCCCCCCCCCCCCCCCCCCCCCCCCCCCCCCCCCCCCCCCCCCCCCCCCCCCCCCCCCCCCCCCCCCCCCCCCCCCCCCCCCCCCCCCCCCCCCCCCCCCCCCCCCCCCCCCCCCCCCCCCCCCCCCCCCCCCCCCCCCCCCCCCCCCCCCCCCCCCCCCCCCCCCCCCCCCCCCCCCCCCCCCCCCCCCCCCCCCCCCCCCCCCCCCCCCCCCCCCCCCCCCCCCCCCCCCCCCCCCCCCCCCCCCCCCCCCCCCCCCCCCCCCCCCCCCCCCCCCCCCCCCCCCCCCCCCCCCCCCCCCCCCCCCCCCCCCCCCCCCCCCCCCCCCCCCCCCCCCCCCCCCCCCCCCCCCCCCCCCCCCCCCCCCCCCCCCCCCCCCCCCCCCCCCCCCCCCCCCCCCCCCCCCCCCCCCCCCCCCCCCCCCCCCCCCCCCCCCCCCCCCCCCCCCCCCCCCCCCCCCCCCCCCCCCCCCCCCCCCCCCCCCCCCCCCCCCCCCCCCCCCCCCCCCCCCCCCCCCCCCCCCCCCCCCCCCCCCCCCCCCCCCCCCCCCCCCCCCCCCCCCCCCCCCCCCCCCCCCCCCCCCCCCCCCCCCCCCCCCCCCCCCCCCCCCCCCCCCCCCCCCCCCCCCCCCCCCCCCCCCCCCCCCCCCCCCCCCCCCCCCCCCCCCCCCCCCCCCCCCCCCCCCCCCCCCCCCCCCCCCCCCCCCCCCCCCCCCCCCCCCCCCCCCCCCCCCCCCCCCCCCCCCCCCCCCCCCCCCCCCCCCCCCCCCCCCCCCCCCCCCCCCCCCCCCCCCCCCCCCTATTCAATTATTCATGCATTTTGTTGAAAGGAATGGAGCAAAACATCCACCTGGACCTACTTTTCAAAATCCTATGCATGAAAACAAGACCAAGTGCATTAGTGACAGAATAAAATTCTAACTGGACACGCTTTCATATGGTTTCACTTTATTCTGGCCATGTTTCTTTGCATTCCTCTCCTCTTCCAATTCCTGTGAACCAAACACCCAAGTTGATAGAAATCCTGTGTTTACAAATGCTCTATTTACCATGTGCATTCCAATCCTATTCCGGTGTTTTTCCTATCCCTGTGTTTTTAGAATCATGCAAGCCAAATGAGCCCTTACAGAATTACTTCAGTTATAGGTAGGTGTCAAAGAAAACTTTGTGTGGGTTGTCCTGCTCCTGCCGCGATGTCGTCCACCTCACATGAGCTGCTCCATCGTCAGAAGCATCCACCAAACCATACATCATGACTCCTGACCGTCTTTCGCCGCCTCAGATCTCCTTCCCTGCCGTCGGCACCAACCGCAACAGCATCACTATCAAAGACTCAGCAGATGAACCTGAGGAGTACACGGGTCCACAAGAGAGGTCGCACTCTTTTGTTTTGCTTATGTTATGCATTGCTTAAAATTACCTGCTACTTTATCGTCCTGTTCACCTCTTAGACTCCAAGTCAGGTCCAAATTAAGGTTCAAACTTGAGTTCTAAATTAGTTGTGGGGCACATATCGAGGCAGCAATGAATAGTATCTCTGTCTAATATCTGGTTCACCTAGGGTATGCCTATGTTGTTCATCTTGGGTGGGAAACAAATAGTAACGCAATCATCATCTGTCTTTTTATTAAATTAAAGCAATCATCAGCCTGCTATCATTATTTTTGGATCCATCCACTGGTTGTTACCATCACTCTAGATTTCTGCATGCTCTCCTTACATAATCTCACCATATTTTTTTGTATGCATGTCAGATATTGTAAACAGTCATGCTGAACATGTAGTGAAAAAGAGAAGAGTTTTGCGCGGCAATACAATGTCATGCAGACATCGCTCTTTGGTGGGTTCAATGGCAAACCCTCCCCCCTCTCCAGATTGTAATCCAGAGGAAGATATCTGTTCTGAGGCGGATTCAGACACAGCTGACCACTCCTATTTACCCCCCAAGGTGTTTGCTCTACCTTGGCATGATGATGTTAGTCATATCATGCATATGTTGCCTTGCAGTGCCTACTTTCGACATCATATATGTCATCTGCTTAGTTTAGACATGTTCTGTAATGCCACCTGTTTAGTTTCTATATCATATATGGGAATTATGCAGTCTCATGTCTTCTAGCCAGCCATAATATATGTGAAATGTGCAATGCCATCCTGTTTAACCAGGCATCATATATTTGAATGATATCTTGCCCATCCTTTTCTTCAGTACATTTCCATTTGTCGACAATGTTTGTACATTAAACAACTCTTCCTGTGAATCAGCCATTTGGGTGGGAGATGGAAAAATCTTGAGTGAAAACAAGGCCTTCAGAGCAGACAGTGCTACCTGTCGAAGTAGATCTCTTGTTGGGTCACGATAGCTCCTCAGAGATGGATTCAGAGATAGATGACCAGTCATATTCCCCCACCAAGGTGTATGCTCTAACTTGGCATGGTTATACTGCTCATATCATGCATATGGTGTCTTACATTGCATAGTTTAGACATCATATACACAATATTCAACACCATGTTCTTAGTTCAGACATCATATATGCGAATGCCCTCTGCTTAGCATATAAATCACATATGTGAATTAAATCATGCGATCCTGAATACTTAGACAACATGTATGTGAATTATGTCATGCGATCCTATTTAGTTATTCATCATATCTTTGAATTATGTTATGCTATTCTATCCAGTTTAGATAAACATCATATATGTGAAATTATGTCATGCTATCCGTTTTAGTTAAACAATACACATGTCAACTATTTCATGCCCTCTTTTTTCCACACTATCTATTGCATCTGTCTCTCATACAATGTCTGTACATTCAACTATGTTTCCTGTTTATCAGCCATTTGAATTGGAGCAGGTGATGCCAGTATCTAGCGGAGTAAAAACATGGTCTTCAAATAAATCAGTGCTACCTGTTGGTGGAGATAGCACCCCCGGTTGTATATGCACGAGAACTAGCCCTACCACACATAACCCAGACTCTCGCAGATTGTACCCCTACTGTGATGAACAGAGAACCAGCTTCACCCAATCTAACCCCAACCCCAGCAGATAGTAACCCAGTTCCTGTTGACATAGCACCATCTCCACCACAGAGCTCCCAAACAAGAGCAGTTAGTAAGGCAGCTCCAGTGCCCAAAGCGCCAGTACTACCACGGCGAACCCCAACTCCACCAGTTAGTACACCTATTCCTATGGAGGAAGCACAACCAGCCAGTCGTAGTTTAGCATCTATCGCATTTGATGTTGTTAAATCCTATGTGCGTATCTTCCCATCATGGAAATATTATACTGAAGATGAAGGAAAATGCCAGTTGCAGGTGTTTTTCCAGGAGTTATGTGTAAGTAATGTTATTCATGGCAATTACTTTGCTTTGTCCCATACATTCTACCTCCATGATTGTTATAATACAGCACATTTTCCCATTTTTCTCTATAGAGAAGGACCGATTTGGAAACTCAGGATGAGGTAACCTGTGCTAATACCTTTGCTATCTTTAAGAATGCTTGGTGGCAGTATCGGAATTACCTGAAGAAAACGTACTTCACTGGCAAAGAAACTCATCAAATTCCCTTACGTTCTCCTGAGACACATTTACTGGACGATGGCTGGGAACGCCTTGTTCTGTACTGGTCCCAAACCAAGAATGTGGTAAGGTCTATGAGCTCATTTTCTATTTTTAAGTACTATATTCTTGTGTCTTAATGTACCCTATTCATGTAGAACAAGTGCTTAAACCTGAAGAACAACTGTTCTCATTTAAGATTCCATTGCTATCGTGCATACTGCTTTGCTCTTGTATCACTTTATTTACTCATACAAACTTATTTTTAAATTGAAGGATCCAATCGAAACTCCAATGGCACAGCAGGTATGTTCATGCATGTTTCTTTAACAGGTTTGCTCTTATCAATAGCTCTGTTGATTTCAATTTCAATTGTGTATACAGTTGACTTCTCATACCATGCACATTACTAGCATCACAACAGAGCCAATAGTGTTGTTGTACATGTAGACCCGTGGTACCCATCTGAAATCTTGTTGTGCCGTGTAGTTTCCCACGCTTTGTATTCTTTCAGTGCTGCTTTTTCTTGAACTGATATGATTTGAACCGTGTCTCTATTTTGATTTGGCAAGACAATGCAGTGACCATAGGACATAGATATATGTTTGTTTGATGCTTTTATTATGTACTACTTGGCAATAGAAGACTTGGTAGTTTAATCATGTCCACCTTACTAATGAACTGGTTCACCGAAATGAGTTTCATATACTAGTACATGCTAAACCTATTATGTGTCTGCTTGTTTTTTCTTTTAGAATGCTGACATAATATTGGGGAAGAGTGCCTTATTAAGCAATGGTAAAGGAAGTAATGCAGATAAGGTTCAGGATAGTGAGACATCCTTGTTGGTCTCCAACAAAGCTGATAAAACAGCTAAGGAAAACTATCTTGAAGACAGTGAGACAACCCCAAAGTCAAGTCTTGGTTTAGTGTTTGAGTTACTGGCCACTACCGCTTGCACAAGCTATTCAAACTCACTGTGTGAATCAGTTCGGTTTCTTGAGTCTCAAATACAAGCTGAAAGACATCAATCAGCTGTGCTACGAGAAGAAGCGGAAGGACTGTGGAAGTCCCTGGAGCATTCAGATGCATACTTTCTGGTGCAACAACAAGTGTTGGAGGATTTTAGCGCCAAACAGGACAAAGCTAATAAGATTGCTAAGTGACACGTCTCCAACGTATCTACTTTTCCTAATGCTTTTCCTCTTGTTTTGGACTCTAATTTGCATGATTTGAATGAAACGAACCCCGGACTGACGCTCTTTTCAGCAGAACTACCATGGTGTTGTTATTGTCCAGAAATAAAAGTTCTCAAAATGGAACGAAACTTTGCGAGGAATTTTTATATAATAAATAAGAATTTCTGGAGCCAAGACCTACCGGAGAGGGGCACCTGGGTGGGCACAACCCACCAGGGTGCGCCCCCCTCTCCTGGCGCGCCCAGGTGGGTTGTCCCCACCTGGTGGCCCCGCAGACCCTGATTCCGACGCTATAAAATCACATTATTCCAGAAAAAATCAGGGAAAAAGAATTATCGCGATCCACGAGACGGAGCCGCAGCCAAGCCCTGTTCTTCCTCGGGAGGGCAGATCTGGAGTCCGTGGGGCTCCGGAGAGGGGGGTCTTCGTTCTTCATCATCACCAACCCTTATCCATCGCCAATTCCATGATGCTCCCCACCGGGAGTGAGTAATTCCTTTGTAGGCTCGCTGGTCGGTGAGGAGTTGGATGAGATTCATCATGTAATCGAGTTAGTTTTGTTAGGGCTTGATCCCTAGTATCCACTATGTTCCTAGATTGATGTTGCTATGACTTTGCCATGCTTAATGCTTGTCACTTTGGGCCCGGGTGCCATGAACTCAGATCTGAACCGTTTATGTTATCATCATTATATCCATGTTCTAGATCCGATCTTGCAAGTTATACTCACCTACTACGTCTTATGATCCGTTAACCCCGGAGTGACAATAACCGGGACTTCTTCCGGTGACTACCGTAGTTTGAGGAGTTCATGTATTCACTACATGTTAATGCTTTGTTCCGGTTCTCTATTAAAAAGAGGCCTTGATATCCCCTAGTTTCCAATATGGACCCCGCTGCCACCGGAGGGTAGGACAAAAGATGTGATGCAAGTTCTTTCCATAAGCACGTATGACTATATACGGAATACATGACTACATTATATTGACGAACTGGAGCTAGTGCCGTATCGCCCTAGGTTATAACTGTCTCATGATGAATATCATCCAAAAAGTCACCGATCCAATGCCTATGAATTTACCTTATATTGTTCTTGCCAAGTTACTACTTCTATCATCATTGTTACACTTGCTACAAAATTACTGCTATCACTATTACCGTTACCGTTAGTGCTGTTACTATTATCAAAACTATCAAACTACTTTGCTACTAATTACTTGTTGTAGATAATTAATCTCCAGGTGCGGTTGAATTGACAACTCAGCTGCTAATACCTTCAAATATTCTTTGGCTCCCCTTGTGTCGAATCTATAAATTTGGGTTGAATACTCTACCCTCGGAAA
>JAAAWM010011420.1:0-78230 GCA_036873465.1 Thinopyrum obtusiflorum | reverse complement strand
CATTAGAGAATGATGTGATGGACAAGACCCATCCGTTAGCTTAGCATAATGATCTTCCAAGGTTGATAAGATCACCATCGCACACTCCCTTTACCTTCGGGATTAGTATAGAACCTAAAATAAATGTTATTTGGTGTTTGTGTTGAGCATGAATATGATTGGATCATGTTTATTGCAATACGGTTATTCATTTAAGTCAAAGAATAATTGTTGTTCTATTTACATGAATAAAACCTTCTACGGTCATACACTCAATATAAATGGTTTATTGAATCTCGATCGTAGTGATACACATATTCATAATATTGAAGCCAAAAGATGCAAAGTTAATAATGATAGTGCAACATACTTGTGGCACTGCCGTTTGGGTCATATTGGTGTAAAGCGCATGAAGAAACTCCATGCGGATGGACTTTTGGAATCACTTGATTATGTATCATTTGATGCTTGCGAACCATGCCTCATTGGCAAGATAACTAATACTCCGTTCTCTGGAACAATGGAGCGAGCCACTGACTTATTGGAAATAATACATACCAATGTATGTGGTCCGATGAGTGTTGAGGCTCGCGGCGGGTATCATTATTTTCTGACCTTCACAGATGATTTGAGCAGATATGGGTATATCTACTTGATGAAACACAAGTCTGAAACATTTGAAAAGTTCAAAGAATTTCAGAGTGAAGTGGAGAATCATCGTAACAAGAAATTAAAGTTTCTATGATCTGATCGCAGAGGGGAATATTTGAGTTACGAGTTTGGCCTTCAATTAAAACAATGCGGAATAGTTTCACAAACTCATGCCACCTG
The DNA here is from genome assembly GCA_036873465.1 of Thinopyrum obtusiflorum. Classification (NCBI taxonomy): domain Eukaryota; kingdom Viridiplantae; phylum Streptophyta; class Magnoliopsida; order Poales; family Poaceae; genus Thinopyrum; species Thinopyrum obtusiflorum. The sequence goes on along the minus strand of JAAAWM010011420.1, from coordinate 77,420 downwards.
GAACACCACAGCATAATGGTGTGTCCGAACGTCATAACCGTACTTTATTAGATATAGTGCAATCTATGATGTCTCTTACCGATTTACCACTATCGTTTTGGGGTTATGCATTAGAGACAGCTACATTCACGTTGAAAAGGGCACCGTCTAAATCCATTGAGGCGACACCGTATGAACTATGGTTTGGCAAGAAACCTAAGCTGTCGTTTCTTAAAGTTTGGGATTGCAATGCTTATGTGAAAAAGTTTCAACCTGATAAGCTCGAACCCAAATCGGAGAAGGGGGGGGGGGGGGGGGGGGGGGGGGGGGGGGGGGGGGGGGGGGGGGGGGGGGGGGGGGGGGGGGGGGGGGGGGGGGGGGGGGGGGGGGGGGGGGGGGGGGGGGGGGGGGGGGGGGGGGGGGGGGGGGGGGGGGGGGGGGGGGGGGGGGGGGGGGGGGGGGGGGGGGGGGGGGGGGGGGGGGGGGGGGGGGGGGGGGGGGGGGGGGGGGGGGGGGGGGGGGGGGGGGGGGGGGGGGGGGGGGGGGGGGGGGGGGGGGGGGGGGGGGGGGGGGGGGGGGGGGGGGGGGGGGGGGGGGGGGGGGGGGGGGGGGGGGGGGGGGGGGGGGGGGGGGGGGGGGGGGGGGGGGGGGGGGGGGGGGGGGGGGGGGGGGGGGGGGGGGGGGGGGGGGGGGGGGGGGGGGGGGGGGGGGGGGGGGGGGGGGGGGGGGGGGGGGGGGGGGGGGGGGGGGGGGGGGGGGGGGGGGGGGGGGGGGGGGGGGGGGGGGGGGGGGGGGGGGGGGGGGGGGGGGGGGGGGGGGGGGGGGGGGGGGGGGGGGGGGGGGGGGGGGGGGGGGGGGGGGGGGGGGGGGGGGGGGGGGGGGGGGGGGGGGGGGGGGGGGGGGGGGGGGGGGGGGGGGGGGGGGGGGGGGGGGGGGGGGGGGGGGGGGGGGGGGGGGGGGGGGGGGGGGGGGGGGGGGGGGGGGGGGGGGGGGGGGGGGGGGGGGGGGGGGGGGGGGGGGGGGGGGGGGGGGGGGGGGGGGGGGGGGGGGGGGGGGGGGGGGGGGGGGGGGGGGGGGGGGGGGGGGGGGGGGGGGGGGGGGGGGGGGGGGGGGGGGGGGGGGGGGGGGGGGGGGGGGGGGGGGGGGGGGGGGGGGGGGGGGGGGGGGGGGGGGGGGGGGGGGGGGGGGGGGGGGGGGGGGGGGGGGGGGGGGGGGGGGGGGGGGGGGGGGGGGGGGGGGGGGGGGGGGGGGGGGGGGGGGGGGGGGGGGGGGGGGGGGGGGGGGGGGGGGGGGGGGGGGGGGGGGGGGGGGGGGGGGGGGGGGGGGGGGGGGGGGGGGGGGGGGGGGGGGGGGGGGGGGGGGGGGGGGGGGGGGGGGGGGGGGGGGGGGGGGGGGGGGGGGGGGGGGGGGGGGGGGGGGGGGGGGGGGGGGGGGGGGGGGGGGGGGGGGGGGGGGGGGGGGGGGGGGGGGGGGGGGGGGGGGGGGGGGGGGGGGGGGGGGGGGGGGGGGGGGGGGGGGGGGGGGGGGGGGGGGGGGGGGGGGGGGGGGGGGGGGGGGGGGGGGGGGGGGGGGGGGGGGGGGGGGGGGGGGGGGGGGGGGGGGGGGGGGGGGGGGGGGGGGGGGGGGGGGGGGGGGGGGGGGGGGGGGGGGGGGGGGGGGGGGGGGGGGGGGGGGGGGGGGGGGGGGGGGGGGGGGGGGGGGGGGGGGGGGGGGGGGGGGGGGGGGGGGGGGGGGGGGGGGGGGGGGGGGGGGGGGGGGGGGGGGGGGGGGGGGGGGGGGGGGGGGGGGGGGGGGGGGGGGGGGGGGGGGGGGGGGGGGGGGGGGGGGGGGGGGGGGGGGGGGGGGGGGGGGGGGGGGGGGGGGGGGGGGGGGGGGGGGGGGGGGGGGGGGGGGGGGGGGGGGGGGGGGGGGGGGGGGGGGGGGGGGGGGGGGGGGGGGGGGGGGGGGGGGGGGGGGGGGGGGGGGGGGGGGGGGGGGGGGGGGGGGGGGGGGGGGGGGGGGGGGGGGGGGGGGGGGGGGGGGGGGGGGGGGGGGGGGGGGGGGGGGGGGGGGGGGGGGGGGGGGGGGGGGGGGGGGGGGGGGGGGGGGGGGGGGGGGGGGGGGGGGGGGGGGGGGGGGGGGGGGGGGGGGGGGGGGGGGGGGGGGGGGGGGGGGGGGGGGGGGGGGGGGGGGGGGGGGGGGGGGGGGGGGGGGGGGGGGGGGGGGGGGGGGGGGGGGGGGGGGGGGGGGGGGGGGGGGGGGGGGGGGGGGGGGGGGGGGGGGGGGGGGGGGGGGGGGGGGGGGGGGGGGGGGGGGGGGGGGGGGGGGGGGGGGGGGGGGGGGGGGGGGGGGGGGGGGGGGGGGGGGGGGGGGGGGGGGGGGGGGGGGGGGGGGGGGGGGGGGGGGGGGGGGGGGGGGGGGGGGGGGGGGGGGGGGGGGGGGGGGGGGGGGGGGGGGGGGGGGGGGGGGGGGGGGGGGGGGGGGGGGGGGGGGGGGGGGGGGGGGGGGGGGGGGGGGGGGGGGGGGGGGGGGGGGGGGGGGGGGGGGGGGGGGGGGGGGGGGGGGGGGGGGGGGGGGGGGGGGGGGGGGGGGGGGGGGGGGGGGGGGGGGGGGGGGGGGGGGGGGGGGGGGGGGGGGGGGGGGGGGGGGGGGGGGGGGGGGGGGGGGGGGGGGGGGGGGGGGGGGGGGGGGGGGGGGGGGGGGGGGGGGGGGGGGGGGGGGGGGGGGGGGGGGGGGGGGGGGGGGAGTTTATGTGATTTGATGTACTGAAGGTTGTTCGGAGTCCCGGATGTGATCACAGACATGACGAGGAGTCTTGAAATGGTCGAGACATAAAGATTGATATATTGGACCATGTTATTCAAACACCGGAAGTGTTCCGGATAGTTTCGGATAAAACCGGAGTGCCGGAGGGTTACCGGAACCCCCCGGGAAGTTATGGGCCTTAGTGGGCCTTATGGGAGAGAGAGGGCCGCAGCCAAGAGGTGGCGCCCCCCAAGGGGAGTCCGAATAGGACTAGGGGAGGGGGGTGCGGCCCCTCTTTCCCTCTCCCTCTCCCTCTCCTTCCTTCTTCTCCTAGTTGGACTAGGAAAGGGGGAACCTATTCCTACTTGGAGTAGGATCCCCCCCCTTGGGCGCGCCCCTTGTGGCCGGCCGGCCTCCTCCTCCCCTCCTTTATATACGGGGGAGGGGGCACCCCATAGATACACAAGTTGATCTTTAGCCGTGTGCGGTGCCCCCTCCACAGTTTTACACCTCGGTCATATCGTCGTAGTGCTTAGGCGAAGCCCTGCGCTGGTAACTTCATCATCACCGTCACCACGCCGTCATGCTGACGGAACTCTCCCTCGGCCTCAGCTGGATCTAGAGTTCGAGGGACGTCACCGAGCTGAACGTGTGCAGATCGCGGAGGTGTCGTGTGTTCGGTACTTGATCGGTTGGATCACGAAGACGTTCGACTACATCAACCATGTTACTAAACGCTTCCGCTTTCGGTCTACGAGGGTACGTGGACACACTCTCCCCACTCGTTGATATGCTTCTCCTAGATAGATCTTGCGTGATCATAGGAATTGTTTTTGAAATACTACGTTCCCCAACACGCCCGCCCACGGAATTCCTCATCCGCTTCCGTGACCGGCGTTCGCGTGCTCTTGTGGCGGCCGGGCCAGTTCATGGCCGGCGCTTCCACCTTCTGCTCACGCCCTGGAGCTGCCTTGAGGGTGCCGAGCTGGTCGCCCTCCGCATTCGAGTCGACATCTAGATTCGAGGCATTCCGGAGCATGGTTGGGACATGGCCTCCGCGCAGCAGCTGCTCTCTCTGTTCTGTCTGATTGACAGCCTTGTGCCGGAGACCCTGGATGGGAACGACATGTCGGTGTTCCACCTCTTGGCATGGACCATTAACCCCGACGCCATCCCTCGCTCCTCCGAGCTCCTCCTCGCTGAGCCCGACGTGCACGAGGGTGCTGATCCTGACCGCGTTTTCTGTTTTGCCGTTGAAATGCTCCGGTGGCCGGTCTCCATCCATGTTCGGCACTCCTCCGACTATAGATTCCCCTCACCGCCGCCACCTCCGCCCCCGGGCTCTGCCGATGCGCACGATGATGGCTCGCCTCCGCTTCCCCCTGCATGGCCCCGTCACCATGACTTCCCGCATGCGCCCGGACGCGCCTCCTCGGGTTCTTCTCGGCGTTCCAGCGATCGCGGCGGCGTCGGTGGCTCCGGCAGCACGCGCCGTCGCGGTGCCCCTCCGGCGCGTTTCTGGCAGGGTGTGTTGGGTCCGCACCCCGCCGTGGGCGTGGGGCCACGGAGGGCCCCAGTCCACGTCCGGCTGTCCTATGCTGCTATGCTCCAAACCGGGCCGGGCCCCAAGGCGCAGCGTGACCAGGCCCCCGTCAGGCACACCGATTAGCGTACTCCTGATCCTTTGATGCTTTTGACCGGGTCAGCACCGAGTCCTGCCCCCACGCGGGGCTTCTCACCTGTTCCCATCCAATGCGCGGGCGACACCATGCTTGGGCCCGCACTGGAGGCTGCCATCCCCTCCCCGACAGCACCTGCTTCTGATGATACTACTGCCCCTTCCCCCGCCCTTTTGCAGCCTTGCCCATCGGAACCTGTGGTGGAGACAGCCAATGAGGCCGTTGCAGATGCTCCCTGCCCGCCCACTCCCGAGGCGCGCGCCAGTCCCGTGGACCCCGTCCCTGATCCCGTGACGATGGAAAGCGTGTTTGTCCCATCCCCCGCGGCGCCCGAGGAGGATCCGGCCTGCTCGCATGGGACCCGCGCTCCTCCAATCACGCCTGCGCCCATGCATGCACCGCCTGTGGCTGTGCTCGCGCCACGTGCTCAGGGCATGCAAATCCTGCATGACCCTCCACCTTCTGCCGCCGCTACATCGGGCCCCAACGGCTATATGGATTCCATCCGATCCACCCTGGCGCCTATCCTCCCCACCCCCTCTACGCGACGCAAGCGGGGCACAATCCCGCCCAACTTCACCCCAAGACGGAGTGGGCGCATTGCCGCCGCAGACCGTGGCCTCGACTCCGAGCACAAGGCCAAACGAGTTCTGCTCTTGCGCCTCGGCCTGCTAAAAGAGGACGAACCCGTCTCCGCCACCATTATTCAGCGCTACACCAAGCTTTTCAAGGAGCCCCTGGCGGTGGATGTTGTGCAGGTGTTTGCTGACTTCTACGGGTGGCGTGTACCCCCCGAGATGCTGGCGAGCCTTCCTTCACCTAGCATCGTTGTTGTCTGACCGCCCGGCTTGGCTGTGTCTTATGTGCCCCAACCTGTTTCCCATGTTGAACAACATCAAGATTATGTTCTGGAATGTGTGTGGCTTGAACAGCCGCGCCAGGCGTACTGATGTCCGTAGCATGGTCACCTCCGCTACGCCGTCCATCATCTGCCTCCAAGAAACTAAACTCTCCCTGGTCTCGACTGACATCGTTGCCCAGACTCTGGGTCCTGAGTTCTTCGATTGCTACTGGCTACCTGCGGACGGTACGCAGGGCGGCATCATCCTCGCTTGGCGAGCAGATCATGTCTCCCTCTCTAACCGAACCATTGGCACTTACCACGTCTCCGCCACTGCAATGCTGGCCTCGGGTGGCCCCCTCTGGTGGGTCATGGGCGTCTATGGGCCTCAAGCGGATGCGGACAAGCTCGAGTTCCTCGTGGAGCTCCACGACCTTCGATCCATGATGGCCGGCCCTTGGATCATTGGTGGGGATTTCAACATGATCGCGTACACTGAGGATAAGAGCAACGACAGGATTAACCACCGCATGATGAACCGGTTCCGTCGGCTAATCTCTGACTTGGCTCTCCGTGATATCTACCTTCATGGCTGGATATACACCTGGTCAAATGAGCAAGCCAACCCCACCCTTGTCAAGAATGATCGCATCCTTTGCACCACGTCCTGGGAGACCTTGTACCCACATTGTTCTCTGCGCTGCCTCGCCTCCGTGGTGCCCGACCACTGCTCGCTTCTGCTTGACTGCTCTCCTCAAACTCCTACGAAGCGGCGCTTTCACTTTGAGAGATTTTGGATCAAACTAGATGGATTTCACCAGCTGGTCGATGAGGCATGGAACTCTGTTGCCCTGGATGCCGACCCATTCCGCACCATCTACTTCCGCCTCAAAGCCACCGCGCGCCGGCTGCAGGGATGGAGTGCGCGCACCCTTGGTCATGTCTCCACCCAAGTCATGATAGCCCATGAGCTCATTCTCTGGTTCGACACCGCTCAAGACTCTCGTCCGCTGGCTCCCCCGGAGGCTTGGCTGCGACGCGAGCTCAAGCGCGCCTTCCTCGGGCTTACCTCCCTCGAGCGCTCGATTGCCCGCGAGCGGGCTCGCTTCTATTGGCTCAAAGATGGCGACACCAGCACCGCGTTCTTCAAAATCCATGCGGCTCATCGCAGCAAGAAAAACGCCATATCATGCCTGCGTGTTGGGGACGCGACCATGTCCGATGATGATGCCATGGCACGGGCAGCCTTCGACCATTTCACCTCCATCATCGGCCGTGCTGCCGCACGTGAATTCAGCCTCAACCTCGGTGCCCTTGACCCTCGTCGCTTTGACTTGGCTGAGATCGATCGGCCCTTCGCCGAGGATGAGATTTGGGCTGCTATTAAATCGCTCCTGCTCGGCAAAGCGCCCGGCCAGGACGAGTTCACCGCCGAGTTCCTACGGGCATGCTGGGGCACAATCAAGGGAGACATCTGTGCTGCCTTCGACAAGATCTTCTCGATGAATGGTTGTGGCTTCCAGAAGTTGAACCAAGCACTTATTACTCTCCTCCCCAAGAGGGCCGACGCTTCCAGCTTGTCCGACTATCGCCCTATCAGCTTGATCCACCTAGTTGCGAAGCTTTTCGTCAAGGTCCTGTCCTTGCGCCTTGCTCCGAGGATGGCAAGTCTAGTGTCCACCAACCAAAGTGCTTTCATCGCCGGCCGTGGCATCCACGACAACTTCTTGCTAGTCCAGCAAACGGCGCGGTTGCTGCACAACCTCGAAGCCCCTCGGGTCCTCCTCAAGCTTGACATAGCCCGCGCTTTCGACACGGTCTCCTGGCCCTTCCTCCTTGAGACGCTCTCGCACTTGGGCTTTGGGCGGCACTGGTGTGCTTGGATCTGCATGATGTTCTCAACTGCTTCCACTCGTGTGCTTGTCAATGGCAACCCGGGGCCCCCAATTCAGCATGAGCAAGTGATACGTCTCCAACGTATCTATAATTTTTGATTGTTCCATGCTGTTTTATTATCAATCTTGGATGTTTTATAATCATTTTATATCATTTTTTGGTACTAACCTATTGACATAGTGCCAAGTGCCAGTTGCTGTTTTTTGCATGTTTTTTACATCGCAGGAGATCAATATCAGACAGAGTCCAAATGCCACAAAACTTCATGGAGAATTTTTATGGGCCAGAAGGAACACAACGGGCCCTGGTTGCACCTGGGGGAGTCCTAAGGAGGGGACAACCTACCAGGGCGCGCCAGGAGGCCCAGGCGTGCCCTGGTGGGTTGTGCCCACCTCGGGTGCCCCCCGGACCGCCTCTTTGCTCTATAAATACCCCAATATTCCAGAAACCCTAGGGGAGTCGACAAAATATTCATCCAGCTGCCGCAGAGTCCAGAACCACCAGATCCAATCTAGACACCATCTCGGATGGGGTTCACCACCTCCATTGGTGCCTCTCCGATGATGCGTGAGTAGTTCTTTGTAGACCTTCGGGTCCGTAGTTAGTAGCTAGATGGCTTCCTCTCTCTCGCTAAATTCTCAATACTATGGTCTCTTGGAGAACCATATGATGTTACTCTTTTTGTGGTGTGTTTGTTGGGATCTGATGAACTTTGAGTTTATGATGAGTCATATCTTTTTATATCCATGGAAGTTATTTGAGTTTCTTTGATCTCTTATATGCATGATCTCTTATAGCCTCGTATTTCTTCTCCGATATTTGGGTTTTGTTGGCCAACTTGATCTATTTATCTTGCAATGGGAAGAGGTGCCTTGTAGTGGGTTCGATCTTACGGTGCTTGATCCCAGTGACAGAAAGGGAAACGACACGTATGTATCGTTGCTACTAAGGATAAAAAGATGGGATCTATATCTACGCCATAGATAAACAGATCTTGTCTACATCATGTCATCGTTCTTATTGCATTACTCCGTTTTTCCATGAACTTAATACACTAGATGCATGCTGGATAGCGGTCGATGTGTGGAGTAATAGTAGTAGATGCAGGCAAGAGTCGGTCTACTAATCTTGGACGTGATGCTATGTAATGATCATTGCCTGGATATCGTCATAATTATTTGAGGTTCTATCAATTGCCCAACAGTAATTTGTTTACCCACCGTTTGCAATTTTTCTCGAGAGAAGCCACTAGTGAAACCTACGGCCCCCGGGTCTTCTTTCTCATATATTCGCTTTGCGATCTACTTTTCCTTTGCATTTTTATTCAGATCTATTAAAACAAAAATACAAAAATACTTTGCTGCACTTTATTTTATTTGCGATCTATTATTTCAATCTATTAAATCTTCCTCTTGTCATCACGCAATTTCTGGCATCGTTACCCGAAAGGGATTGACAACCCCTTTAACACGTCGGGTTGCGAGTATTTATTATTTGTGTGCAGGAGCTATTTACGTTGTGTTGCTTGGTTCTCCTACTGGTTCGATAACCTTGGTTTCATCACTGAGGGAAATACCTACCGTCGCTGTGCTGCATCATCCCTTCCTCTTTGGGGAAATACCGACGTAGTCCTGACAGACATGAGCTTTCTGGCGCCATAGTCAGGGAGCAATCAAAAGGAATTTCTGGCGCCGTTGCCGGGGAGGATCTTCAACAAAACCAGGTTCCTAATCACAAATCTCATCTCCTCGTAATTTACATTATTTGCCATTTGCCTCTCATTTTCCTCTCCCCCACTTCACAAAAATTTGCCGTTTTATTCGCCTCCCTATTCCGTTCGCCGTTTTCTTGCCGGATCTGTTTTTGAGTGCAATCTTGTTGTGTGGTCATCATGACTCAAGAGAACACCAAATTATGTGATTTCTCAAATACCAACAATAATTATTTTATTGGCACTCTGCTTGCTCCTCCCGCCACTAGTTCGGAGACTTGTGATATTAATACTGTTTTGTTGAATCTTGTTATGAAAGATCAATTTTCCGGTACTCCTAATGAGGATGTCGCGTCCCATCTTAATACCTTCGTGGAATTATGCGATATGCAAAAGAAAAAGATGTGGTCAATGATGTGGTCAAGATGAAATTATTTCCGTTTTCTTTGTGTGATTCTGCAAAAATTTGGTTCTCTTCTGTGCCTCGTAATAGTATCAATTCTTGGAATAAGTGCAAAGATGCTTTTATCACTAAGTATTTTCCGCCTGCAAAAATTATTTCCCTTAGAACCTAGATCATGAATTCAAGCAACTTGAACATGAGCATGTTGCACAATCTTGGGAAAGGATGAAAATGATGCTAAGGAATTGCCCAACTCATGGGTTAAATCTTTGGATGATCATACAAAATGTTTATGCGGGGTTGAATTTTGTCTCTCGTAATCTTTTAGATTCCGCCGCAGGTGGAACTTTTGTGGAAATTACTTTGGGTGAAGCCACCAAATTTCTTGATAATATCATGGCAAATTATTCACAATGGCATACCGAAAGAGCTCCTACTAGTAAAAAAGTTAATTCGGTTGAAGAAATTTCTTCTTTGAGTGATAAAGTTGATGCTCTTATGAAATTGGTTGCTAGTAAAAGTGCTCCTGTTGATTTTAATGATATGCCTTTGTCTACTTTGATTGAGCAAAGTAGTGATGCCATAGATGTGAATTTTATCTCTCAAAATAATTTCAACAACAATGCTTATAGAGGTAATTTTAATCCTAGGCCTTTTCCTAGTAATCCCTCTAATAATTATGGTAATTCCTATGGAAATCAACCTTACAATAATAATAGGAATACCTCTGATCTTGAAAATAATATTAAAGAATTTATCAACACGCAAAAAGTTTTCAACACTTCTATAGAAGAAAAATTGAATAAGATTGATGATTTGTCTAGAAGTGTTGATAGAATTGCTCATGATGTGGAAAATCTCAAGTTGGAAATTTTTGTGCCTAAAGTTGATGAATCAATTAAAGCTCTTTATGTTTCTATGGATGAAAGTAAGAAAAGAACCGCTATGCTTAGAGCTAAAAGAGAATTTTTAGAGAAAGCTTTTTCTAGTGATTATTCTTGCAAAAGTGATGAAGATCTTAAAATGATTGGTGTTTCTTCTATTGATTCCTTGTTTAGTAAAGTTAAGATTGATGAAAAAGGGACTGGAGAAGAGTCAACTTTAGGTAGAAGGCGTCCCAATATTTTGGAGGGTGAAAATCTTGTTGAGAAAATTGATGAAAGTGGGTTTGGAAAGGTCAAAACTTTAGCTAGTGATGCACCCACTCCTTTGGATTACAAAGACTTTAATTATGATAGTTGCTCTTTGATTGATTGTATTTCTTTGTTGCAATCCATGCTAAATTCACCCCATGCTTATGAACAAAACAAAGCTTTTACTAAACATATTGTTGACGCTATGATGAAAGCTTTGGAAGAAAAGTTGGAATTAGAAGTTTCAATTCCTAGAAAATTTCATGATGAATGGGAACCTACTATCAAATTCAAGATTAAAAATTATGAGTGTTTTGCTTTGTGTGACTTGGGTGCTAGTGTTTCCACAATTCCGAAATCTTTATGTGATGTGCTTGGTCTTACTAATCTTGAAGAATGTTCTTTGAATTTGCACTTAGCGAATTCTAATATTAAAAAGCCTATGGTAAGAATTAATGATGTTCTTATTCTTGCAACTAGGAATTGTTTGCCCATAGATTTTATTGTTCTTGATATTGATTGCAATCCGTCTTGTCCAATTATTCTTGGTAGACCGTTTTTACACACTATCGGTGCCGTGATTGATATGAAAGAAGGCAATATTAAGTTCCAATTTCCTTTGAGGAAGGGTATGCAACACTTTTCTAGAACAAAAATCAGGCCACCTTATGAATCAATTATGAGGGCATCTTATGAATCTCGAACCAAAGATGACAAAACTTAGATCCTTGCTTTTTAGCTAAGGGCGTAAAACTATAGCGCTTGTTGGGAGGCAACCCAATGAATAAATTTATTTTTGCTTTTTTGCTTTCTGTTCTTGTGTGTTTGCACAATTATGCTTCTGGTATGATTGTGTTTTTTGTGTTTTAATTAGTGTTTGTGCCAAGTAAAACCTATAGGATCTTCTTGGCCGATAGTTGTTTGATCTTGCTGAAAAACAGAAACTTATGCAGTCACGAAAACAATTGTTAAAAATCACCAGGACGTGATAAAATACCAATTCTTTTTGAAGTAGAACAATATACAAATTACCCTGGTCTTCCTATTTTTTCAGAATTTTTGGATTTATAGAAGTATTGGAAAGTGTCAGATTGCTACAGACTGTTCTGTTTTGACAGATTCTGTTTTCTTTGTGTTGTGTGCTTATTTTGATGGCTCTATGGTTTTCTTTGATGAGTTTTTGCCATAGAAAAGTTGGAATACAGTAGACATAATACAAAAACAAAATATGAATTGGTTTGATACAGTACTTATAGTAGTGGTTTGCTTTCTTTTACTAACGGATCTCACAAAGGTTTTGTTGAGTTTTGTGTGATTGAAGTTCTAAAGTTTTGGGTTATCTCATGATGGATGAAAGAAGGATAGAAGAGCCTAAGCTTGGGGATGCCCCGGCATCCCAAGCTTTTATCCAAAAATGAGCAACCAACTAAGCTTGGGGATGCCCCCAAGTGGCATCCCCTCTTTCTTCTAACGACTATCGGTATTTTACTCGAAGCTATATTTTTATTCGTCACATGATATGTGTTTTGCTTGGAGCGTCTTGTATGATATGAGTCTTTACTTGTTTTATTTTGTGTTTTAAGTCATCAATCCTTGCTGAACACACCTATTTGAGAGAGCCAAAATTATATCATGATTTGTTAGAATTGCTCTCTGTGCTTCACTTAAATCTTTTATGAGCTAGGACTTGCTCTAGTGCTTCACTTATATCTTTTTGAGCACGGTGTGCTTTGTTATTTTTGAAGGAATGCTCTCTTGATTCACTTAGATTTATTTGAGAGTTAGTAAATTTTTTAAAGAAATTCTCTCTTGCTTCACTTAAATTATTTTGAGAGAAAGAAAATTTTTATGCCCATGATCTTCACTTATATTTGTTTGAGCTTATGAAAAGCAACACATGAAAATTAGTCCCAAAGTGATAGATATCCAAGAAGGATAAAGTAAAAATGTCATGAAGATCATTGGACAAAATAAACTTGATTCTTAGTAATAGTTTTGAGATATGATGATGTGATATGTGAGTTGTGTTGATAAGTAATTATGCTTTAGTAAGAATATTGGTGTTAAGGTTTGTGATTCCCTATGCATGCACTAAAGTCAATAGTCATGCAATGAAATTATATCCTACTTGTGGTGCATTATTCGGTGTTAATTATGCTTAATGCTTGCTTATGATATTATTCGTTTCTTGGTTGGTCGCTTCCCAATCTTTTGTTAGCCTTCATTTTGCACCATGTATGACCTCTACTTGTGCAACCAAAATCCTTTAAACCAGTTTCGCCATATGAGTCCACTATACCTACCTATATGCGGTATTCTTTTGCCGTTCTAAGCAAATTTGTATGTGCCATCTCTAATTTTCAAAATAAACTTCTCTTTTGTGTGTTTGTTTCGCTCGCGGAACGGTAACGGGTGGCTAATATTTTCCATGTTGGATGTGTTATTCTCACGATGAGTGTTTATTCACTTGTCATTGCACGAGAGTAAGGCAAAGGTTTTAGGGATGCCCAGTCCTGAAATGCAAAAATGAATTTACTTTATGTTGTCAAATAATAAAATCCTTGGAAAGTGTTGGTATGGAGGGCAACCTTGGATACGGCTAGCCATGGAAAGTGAAAGAATGGTGGAAAAAGGAATAAACTTTATTTTCTGTTTGGGAACCGCCTATGGCATATCTAGCATGGAAAGTGTTCGGAACTCTGAGTCGTTTTCGTTGGTGGTATGGATACACCTCCCAAATCGTTTTTATCTCTAATTTTTTCGCTTTGAGCTCTGGCACCTCTACAAATCCCTACTTCCCTCTGCGAAGGGCCTTTCTTTTACTTTATGCAATTTTTATTTTTGAATTTGAGTCTCCATCTTCTCTTACAAAAGCACCAACTAAGAGGCAATATGATCATGCTTAAGTATTGGGTGTAGCTAATATTCATGTGTGTTTCATGAATGGATCAATGTTTGAGCATGATGGGCTAGGGATAACTTATTTTAGCGTTGATATTCTGAAAGACATGGTTGCTTGTTGATATGCTTGAGTATCTAAATTATTATGTCAAAACTAGACTATTGCTTTGAATCACATAAAAGTCCAAATGTCCATGATATAAAGAAAAGAATATGATATGACATGATAAACATCACTCCACATCAAAAATTCTATTTTTATCACTTACCTACTCGAGGACGAGTAGGAGTTAAGCTTGGGGATGCTGATACGTCTCCAACGTATCTATAATTTTTGATTGTTCCATGCTGTTTTATTATCAATCTTGGATGTTTTATAATCATTTTTATAGTCATTTTATATCTTTTTGGTACTAACCTATTGACATAGTGCCAAGTGCCAGTTGCTGTTTTTTGCATTTTTTTACATCGCAGGAAATCAATATCAGACGGAGTCCAAATGCCACGAAACTTCACGGAGAATTTTTATGGGCCAGAAGGAACACAACGGGCCCTGGTTGCACATGGGGGGAGTACCGAGAAGGGGACAATCCACCAGGGCGCGCCAGGAGGCCCAGGCGCGCCCTGGTGGGTTGTGCCCACCTCGGGTGCCCCCCGGACCGCCTCTTTGCTCTATAAATACCCCAATATTCCAGAAACCCTAGGGGAGTCGACGAAATATTCTTCCAGCCGCCGCAGAGTCCAGAACCACCAGATCCAATCTAGACACCATCTCGGATGGGGTTCACCACCTCCATTGGTGCCTCTCCGATGATGCGTGAGTAGTTCTTTGTAGACCTTCGGGTCCATAGTTAGTAGCTAGATGGCTTCCTCTCTCTCGCTAAATTCTCAATACAATGGTCTCTTGGAGATCCATATGATGTAACTCTTTTTGCGGTGTGTTTGTTGGGATCTGATGAACTTGAGTTTATGATCAGCCATATCTTTTTATATCCATGAAAGTTATTTGAGTTTCTTTGATCTCTTATATGCATGATCTCTTATAGCCTTGTATTTCTTCTCCGATATTTGGGTTTTGTTTGGCCAACTTGATCTATTTATCTTGCAATGGGAAGAGGTGCCCGGTAGTGGGTTCGATCTTATGGTGCTTGATCCCAGTGACAGAAAGGGAAACGACACGTATGTATAATTTCTACTAAGGATAAAAAGATGGGATCTATATCTACGCAATAGATAAACGGATCTTGTCTACATCATGTCATCGTTCTTATTGCATTACTCCGTTTTTCCATGAACTTAATACACTAGATGCATGCTGGAAAGCGGTCGATGTGTGGAGTAATAGTAGTAGATGCAGGTAGGAGTCGGTCTACTAATCTTGGACGTGATGCCTATGTAATGATCATTGCCTGGATATCGTCATAATTATTTGAGGTTCTATCAATTGCCCAACAGTAATTTGTTTACCCACCGTTTGCTATTTTTCTCGAGAGAAGTCACTAGTGAAACCTACGGCCCCCGGGTCTTCTTTCTCATATATTTGCTTTACGATCTACTTTTCCTTTGCATTTTTATTCAGATCTATTAAACCAAAAATACTTTGCTGCACTTTACTTTATTTGCGATCTATGATTTCAATCTATTAAATCTTTCTCTCGTCATCACGCAATTTCTAGCATCGTTACCCGAAAGGGATTGACAACCCCTTTAACACGTCGGGTTGCGAGTATTTGTTATTTGTGTGCAGGAGCTATTTACGTTGTGTTGCTTGGTTCTCCTACTGGTTCGATAACCTTGGTTTCATCACTGAGGGAAATGCCTACCGTCGTTGTGCTGCATCTTTCCTTCCTCTTTGGGGAAATACCGACGTAGTCCTAGCAGACAGGAGCTTTCTGGCGCCATAGTCAGGGAGCAATCAGCAAGGCTTGCGTCAGGGTGACCCCGTTTCCCCCATGCTTTTCGCCATTGTGATCGATACTCTCAATAGCCTGCTCCAGCATGCCGTCAGCAACGGCGTCCTTCGCCGGCTCACCACCAGGCATGCGGCGTCTAGCATCTCCCTCTTCGCCGACGATGTCGTGCTCTTCTGCCATCCCGACCCGGCCGAGTTGTGCACCATCCATGAGATCTTGGACACCTTTGGCAATGCCTCTGGCCTTCGGACTAGTTTTGCCAAGTGCTCGGCCACGCCTATCAGGTGCCCTCCCGAGATGTTGCCTAACATTGCTTCCACGCTGTCCTGCCCCATCAAGCACTTCCCGATCAAATACCTTGGCTTGCCATTGTCCATGCGCAAGGCCTCCTCCTCCGACTTGATGCCCCTGCTAGACAAGCTCCTCCTCAAGCTTGCGACATTGAAGGCCACGCTGCTCAACCGAGGCGAACGGCTCGCGCTCGTGCGGCATGTCCTCACCGCGATGCCAGCCCACATCCTTATGGCCATGGCTGTCTCCAAACCCATCTTGAAGAAGGCCATGCGCATCATTCGCGATTTCCTCTGGCAAGGATGTAAAGACGCGCGCGCTGGCTACTGTCTTGTCAGCTGGGCCAAGGTCTGTCGAGCTGGGTGGCCTGGGCGTGCGGGACCTGCACCGCGTCGCCATCGCGCTGCGCACAAGATGGCTGTGGCTGCAGGCCACGGACCTGACGCGCCCATGGCGGCACCTGCACCTGCCGTACGATCACGAGGTTCAGCAAATCTTCCGGGCCTCTACGGTTTGGACGCTGGGCGATGGTGAAACTTGCAGGTTCTGGACGGATCACTGGCTGCACGGCCAGTCCATTGCCGAGATCGCTCCCGCCCTCGCGGCCATGGTCCCGCGCAGAAGGAAGTGCACACGCCTTGTTAGCGACGGCCTGCATAACCAGGGCTGGATCTCTGACATTGCCGGCGCCATTGGCCCGCTGGCCACGCTCGAGTACGTCGATCTATGGTGCCGCCTGCGGCTGGTCTCCCTCTCCTCCACTCCGGATGCACTTACATGGCGATGGTCTTCGAAGGGTTTATACACTGCCAGCTCTTGGTACACCGCCCTGTTCATTGGCTCAACAATAGCGCCCTTCTGGAAACTCATCTGGCGCAGCTGGGCACCGCTCAACGCCAAGTTCTTTCTCTGGCTTGCTTCTCAAAACCGATGCTGGACGGCCGATCGCTTGGAACGTCGTGGCCTGCCGCACCCTGCCGCCTGCCAGTTCTGCGCCCAGGACGATGAAACTCTGCACCACATCCTTGTTGGTTGTGTGTTCGTGCGTATCACTTGGCATGAAGTTCTTTCCTGGTGCAGACTATCGATTGCGCCCCCGGATGGCCAGACTGAGCTCTTCGACTGGTGGTCCGCGAGCGCTCTGGCCGCCTCATCCTGCCTCCGCAAGGGCTTCGCTTCTTTGGTCACCATAACAGCCTGGGCCATCTGGAAGCACCGAAACGACATCATCTTTGATGGCCTGCAACCTTCCAGTGGTGAGCTCCTGAACACGATCAAGACCGAGGCTAGACGCTGGGCTAGGGCCGACGCCCGAGGATTAGATAGGATCCTCCCTGTAACCTGACCTCTGTACTTTGGGGCTGAGCAACCCCTTCTCTCTGGCTCACCGGTCTCCCTAATGCCACCTCTTAGTGTACGGCTATTAGGGATACCAACACTGTATTCTATCACACTTCTATCAATGGAATGATACGCCACAGCGCGTATTCGTGAAAAAGAACCACTCGAGCAATCATCCTGCTTGGCCTACGGGAGTTGTGAAAGCACATGAACGTTGTGGTCTTCGATGGTGTCACCCCATGGATTGCCAAGGTCATGCGTCGGGTGGAGCAGGAAGGGCATGCGTGGTGGAATGTAGGGCTCCTGAAGGGCAATGTAGAGGGTTTCTTTGCACAGTTGAGTGCGTGGAATAGGCGTGAGTAGTCCTGACTGTAGAGTGTGAGTGTGGAGCAGTTGTCAGTAGAGGTGTAACATGTAATTTGTACTTGTCACACCGGTGGAGGGCTCTTCATGCCT
Organism: Thinopyrum obtusiflorum; assembly: GCA_036873465.1. Classification (NCBI taxonomy): domain Eukaryota; kingdom Viridiplantae; phylum Streptophyta; class Magnoliopsida; order Poales; family Poaceae; genus Thinopyrum; species Thinopyrum obtusiflorum. The sequence continues at coordinate 60,152 of JAAAWM010011420.1, read as the reverse complement.
TTTCCCCTCTTATATAGAATAGTACGCATGCTATGCATACTCGAGAAAAATTACCCTCAGTTTTCTCAAAACCTGTTTTAAGAATATTTTGTAGAAAATCAGGTTTTACTAACAATCTGTTAAGAAATCACTTGTAGAAAATTCGGTTTGGATTTAGAAAGCCTTAAACAACGCATGTAGAGAACCACGTTTGCCTACCTTCACGAAAAAACTTGGTGGATGTGATTCCGTTTGCATGTAGGTGGGGCACACTTGATAAACGCACCAGCTAGAAACTAGGAACTAAGGTGTTAGGGTTAGGATAAACGCGACTATACAAAAATGACTAATAGTCCTTTTTCTAAAAGCTTAGTTTTTGCATGTTATGAGAACCAGTTTTGGATATCTTTGGAGTAGTTAGAGAAAACCAAACAGAGTTTTAGTTTGTTACGCTGCTAGACGAGTTCAAGAAAAACTAAATCTCTAAATACTCGTTAACCAAACAACCCCTAGAGGTCTGAAAGTTTTTGCAAAAAAGCCCTCAAAGAATTTGGGGATTGCACACAAACACAGAAGATGCACATATGTCATTGGATCTGAGATCTACCAGATCCAATGGCCCAGAAGTTCGTATAATTGTAGCCTCTAAGGTTTGGGAGTACCTGATATTTTCCCCGTTTGCTCCATAGCACGTGTCGCGCGAACGACGTTCGCCTTATCGTTTCCACTCGGTGGAGGGGAAGAGGAGCGACCTTATCCTCATTCTGGAACCCCCAACCTCCATTTCCATCCCAATGGAGCAGCACACACATATCTCTGTTTCCAAGCCACCGGCGCCGACGGAGAAGCACGACGAGCTCTCTCTTGTCTATTCCACGTGGAGGCACCGTAAGTTGTTCCAGAACCTACTCCAGCGCATGCACCAAAAGAACCTCCATGTGATGAAGATACTTCAGTCAAGTGTGTAGATGAATCACGCAGGACAGGAAAAATTACTTGCGTCACACACACATATTTTGTATCCAACATTAAATAAAATTTCTATCTCAATTCCATGTCAATGCATATAGATAAAACTAACACACATTTTTATTGATTCACACCTAAAACAAACTAACATATGGGTAGGAACTTACATGAATGAGTGAAATTTTGAGAAAATGAGGAAATTAGGGCTTCACCTAGTGCTAAAAATACATACATAAAAATAGTAGCATTCAGCCAAAAAATTGGGGTAATCGGAGGGTCAGGCATGCTCCCCGAAAAAGTCACAAAAGGGAGAGATATGAGAGGGAATTAGAGAGGGGGAGGGGGAGGGGTTCTCTTCTGTTCGTGGGATGAAACAAGTAGGAGCGGTCGGCTGAGCCGCTTGGGCTGCCCACCCATAGCCACGCCGCAACTTACCTCTTCGCAAGAGTGTATCGCTGCCACCCGTGGCGATAGGGTTAGTGGCCTACCGCTGGGGTCAATGGCGGTAGCCACGTAAGCCGGGTCAGCGGATGTGGATCATGGTCTACAGCCGTTGAGCGGGGCGGTATTTCGTTGTGGAAATGATAACTGACGAACGTCGGCTGGGAGGAGATGGCAAGCAAATGCTTTTATTGTGTGTGTGGCAACTTTATCTGGTCGGAGATGGCAAATCTTGTGCTTTCTTGCCGCAATTTTTTCTCTTTTCCAGGAATGCGATGTGTTTTTGAAGAATTTGCCACCTCATACAATTAAACTTGCCATCTGAAAATTCACAGTTGCCACCCCCTCCCGGCAAACGTTCACTGACTAGTGGGGTCCATTTTGTTAATCCCACCATCATCATGTATGGCGATAGACAAAAGGATTAGATCTTGCAGAAGTTTCAAAACGAAATCGTTTCATCCTAACTTTTCTTAATAAGTTCAAAACAGGTGAACCTACATGTGGTTGAATGGTTAGAACGATAGTGATATCCCTAGCGCACTAGAGTTTAAGTATTAGATTGTCATCGGTGCTCGCATTTTTCTGAATTGATTTAAGGTCTTTTGTGGATGTTTGTTTAATGGGAGGAGACGTTCCTGTCCACTACGGAGGTTTGTACTGGTTCAGTTACTCGGAGGTTCTTATATAGATAGTGTATATATGCATTCATAGAGATAAGTGTACGTGCGTATGTATGAACGTCTGCGTCCCTGCAGTGTAAAAAACAAAATTGAAAACAGTTATTTTGGCGTCGCGGCCGCTAGTAAAATCCATGGGGGCCTCGTGTGAGCGTGCAGCGACGAGCATGGGCAGCATGCAGCACCTCGTAAGAGCATCTCCAGCCGTTGGCCCCCCAGGAGGCGCTAAAAATCGCCGCCTGGGGGCGTACCGGCGCTAACCGCGAGCTGGGGGTGTGATGCTCCCCAGTCGCCGCACCCAGGTTTATTTTGAAAAACAAAATCCGGCACAAACAAGGCGCAAATTCAACCAAACTTCGGCGAGTTCATACATATATAAAAATATTTTACAAAAGAAGAAAAAAAACACTACTAGACCCGCCTCGCCCTCGCCGTTCCTCGCCGCCCGCCGCCCTTGAAGCTCTACATGCCGAGGAGCCTGTAGAACTGCGTGTAGTCGCCGCTGTCGTCGTCGTCGTCGTCGTCGTCACCTCCTCCGCGGCCGACGTCCCTGCTGCACCCCTCCCCAGGTTGGCGCGGCGGGTTGGACGGTCCGGGGGCGTCCTCGTCCTCGTCCTCGTCGCTGTCGAGGATCACCACGCCGTTCTCGTCCTCGCGGCCACGCTGGCGGGCGGCTATCTCCTGCAGGGCTCGGCGTTGCCGGACCATCTCATCGCGGAGGTAGTCGTCTCGCGCCCACTTTAGGGCGGCCTCGTCGGAGAAGCCGCGCCGGACTATGGCCTCGTACTCCGCGGGGAGGCCGGGCTCCACCTTCGGCCTGACGAGCCGGGCAGAGGTGGGGGAGGACTCGGCGATGCGGACGCCGGAGCTGCGGGTGCGCTGGCTGATCGGCGTGTCCCGGGGCTCCGGCTTGACGGGGAGGAGGGACGCGCGTCGTCCGGTCTTCACTGCGCCGCCCGTGAGGCATCAATGGAGGAGGTTGACCGGCGCGGCAGCGCGCGGCAGCTTTGGCATTGATTCCGCCAAGGGAACCGAGGCGATGAGGACGACGAAGCGACGAGAAGAGCCGAGTCGCTGCCAAGGAGGGCCCGCCGATTTTCGCGCCAAAAACGATTCGGCCGGCGCCCCCAAGCGCCCCCAGCGCGCCGGGTTCGGCCTGGGTCCGCCGGCGCCAATTTCGGCCCGAGCCGGCGAAAATTGGGCCTTTGAGGACGCGACTGGGCCGATTTTTCGGCGCTGGCGGCCGAAAAATCGCCTGGGGGCCTTGTTGGGGGCGCGGCTGGAGATGCTCTAACTCTTTAGCTCAGAATTTGACAGTTTGCCGGCAGTCACATGCACGGTACCGGCCGGCCGGTAGTCCAAGCATGTGCGGTGGACGATATTGCAGGATGCTGCTGTCAGGTGCACGAGTAAAACGGGCAGGCTCTACGGACGCGTGTCTCCCGGCCCATCCGTCGCCATCTCTCTCTACTATCTCTTTCTCATGCACCGACGCCGGCCTCATAAATCGCTCGCCCGCCGGCCGGCCGGTACTTCATGTACCTGCTGCTCCGGCGGCCTGGCGAGCCTTTCAATTAGGCATTCGCGGTAGACATGCAATCCCGTCGCCCCTCGGTGATTCTAATTTCTACATGTCCTCCAGCGCTCGTTCACAGTACTACAGCGTCGATGCATCCACATAGATCTGTCCTCGGTTGTCTAATTAACCGCCCTATAAATGGCCACATCACAGCTTAATACTGTACATGGTAAACTCATCTTCTTTTTTAAGTACTGTGAGTACCCATGATGCATCGATAGAACTGGTAGTCTAATTATGCATGGAGCAGGGCGCACATGATCTGAGACTGCAGTAGCATCGATTTTTAATTGCGTTTTTGTTTATCCTCTCGTGCCTGGCCAGTACCCTACAGTGAGAGGCACGTACAGCTAGCAGCGGATAGATGCATGCAGGTGCAGCAGCAGGAGAGATTAAATTATGGAGGCGGGGTTAGTTAACGTACGGCCGGTCGCCCGGAGATGCACCGTCCATCCATCATCAGCCGGTCGTCAGTTAGCCCTGTCGGCCGGGGACACAGCCGTGGCGTCTGTGTTGGCGTACGTCGCACATTGCTTGCTTAAGCTAGCCGCTTAATTAAGAGGTTGATTAATGTGTGTAACTTGTGCCCGGTGTTCCGTGTGCGCGTGTTTGTGTTGTTATCCGGATCAGTTAATCCAGTGGTTCATCCCGGTCGGCCGGACCCCGGACCGACATCCTCCTTGGCAAACTAAGCAACATAATCCGTGCAGCTACGTTAATTTAGTGTTAAATCAGCGCTTTGGGTTGCGTTAATTTCATGATTGATTGTTTCATAATTCATCGTGCCATCGGTTAACAGCTGTGTGTGTTAGAGTAGCGATCGGGGGTGGAATAGGGTCGATCTATTCACTCTCTGAAGTAGTAGCAGTACAGATCGAATTACAGGAATTGCGGAATTGTAGTATCTAAGGAGAGATACATGAAGAACAGAGGAACTAGGGTTGCCGCCGTCTGAGATCGCCTGATCCACTGGATGCCCGTCTCCTCCTGGTCGCTCGCACTTGCAGTGTACGTGGTGGGCCTTAACGCGTCCATTCCGGCCCGCTGGTGCGTGGGCTGGGTCGCCTGATCCTCGTGGGCCGCTGGGCAGCGTGGTTGCTGGTGGAGTCGCTGCCCTGCGGGTCCTGCTTGTCAGCGGCGTTGACACCCCCCTCTCCTTGAGACGAGGCTTGACCCCAAGCCTCTGCGTGAGGGAACCTGGCCATCAGGCTCCCCTTGTCTTCCCAGGTAGTGCCCAAAGTCGCTGAATTGGACCACTGTATCTTCACCTGTTCACGTACGCCATCCTTCTGCTTGCGCCATCTGGTTTGGAGGACTGCTATGGGCACAGCGAGGTCGTCAGTACAATGCGGCAGTTGAGGTTCGACGGACATACCAGGGCCCAGAGCGCGACGGAGGAGGGAGACATGAAACACGGGGTGCACCGTGGCGTGGGGTGGAAGTTGCAGCTTGTACGCCACATCATTGATCTTGGCGATGACTGGGAATGGCCCATAAAACTTGTACTGGAGCTTGTGGTTTGCCCTCGGAGCCACCGATGATTGTACATATGGTTGGAGCTTGAGGAATACTCTGTCGCCCACCTCGAATACCCGAAAGGAGCGCTTTTTATCAGCTTGTTCTTTCATCACTTGCCTCGCCCTGTTAAGGTGCTGCTGCAGGAGGTCTTGGACAGTGGCGCGCTTGTCCAGCCATGATTGAAGAGCCGGGACCGAGCAGGTGTTGTCAGCGGTGATGCCCCAATGGCGCGGCTCATATCCGAACATGGCCTTGAAGGGTGTCATGCCAATGGCAGAGTGATGAGCATTGTTGTACCAGAACTGAGCGAGAGGGATCCAGAAACTCCATCTGCGCGGACATGCTTGAGTAAAGCAATGGAGGAACGTCTCGACACATTGATTAACTCGTTCCGTCTGACCATCAGTTCGGGGGTGGTTTGCTGTGCTCAGTTTGAGTTCCGTACCTGCCCCTCGGAACAGCTCCTGCCAGAAATGACTTGTGAAGACTGGGTCTCGGTCTGAGACTATAGCACCAGGCAGACCATGGACTTTGTACACCTGATGCAGGTACAGTTGAGCCACTGATGCTGCAGTGTACGGATGCGCGAGCGGCAGGAAGTACGCGAACTTGGTGCGTTTGTCCACGATGACTAGCAGGCAGTTGAATTCGCTGGATTGTGGGAGGCCATCCACAAAATCCATAGAAATCATGTCCCACGGTTGCTTGGGAATCGGGAGTGGCATGAGCAAACCTGGGGAAGCAGCGCGGTCTGGCTTGGCTTGCTGGCACACTTGACAGCACCGCACATACTGCAGTATTTGTGGCTTCATCTTCGGCCAGGCGAACAGCCGTCGGATACGCCTGTATGTTACTGGAAATCCCGAGTGACCACCCATAGCGCTGTCATGAAAAGCTGCGATGATCTTTTGCTGCATCTGTGTGCTCCCCCGTAACCAGATTCTGCCACGGAAATGAATGATGCCTTGCTGAAGGGAGAATCGTTTCTTTGGGTCCTCCTTGACAGCAAGTTGCTCTAGAAGTCGAGTGGCCTGGGGGTTGTTGTTGTAGCTGGTGATCACGTCCTCCAACCATGCTGGTAAGCAGGAAGTGACATCAGTCAATGTATCAGTTGGGTTGGCCCTGGACAAAGCGTCTGCACCCACATTCTCGATGCCCTTTTTGTAACGAATGCGGTAGCGCAAACCCAGAAGCTTGGTGAACGCTTTCTGCTGCCATGGAGTTGTTAGACGCTGTTCTTCCAAGTGGACCAGGCTCTTTTGATCAGTTAAGATGTCAAATTCTGCGTGCTGTAGGTACGGTCGCCACTGATCGACCGCAACAATGATAGCCAAGTACTCCTTCTCGTACGTGGATAGCCCTTGGTATCGTGGGCTGAGTGCTTTGCTCATGAAGGCGATTGGATGCCCTTGCTGTTGCAGGATAGCCCCGATGCCGCGGTCACTGGCGTCTGTTTCTACTGTGAACGGTTGCTGAAAATTGGGCAACGCGAGAACAGGGGCTGAGATCAGTTGTTGCTTGAGTACTTGGAATGCAGTGTCTGTGGTTGATGTCCAAATGAATGGAACTCCCTTCTTGAGCAGGTTGAACAGTGGCCGCGCGATGACCCCGAAGTTTCTGACGAAACGACGGTAATATCCTACGAGCCCCAAGAAGCTGCGCACTCCTTTTGGATGGGTCCGTGGAGACACCGTGTTCGCTGATAGTGTGGCCCAGGTATGAGATCTGCTGCTGCCCGAAAGCGCACTTGTTGCGTTTTACTTTCCAACTGTCCCGGCGAAGCAGCGTGAGTACTTGTCGCAGGTGGTCGACGTGCTCTTGTAGTGATTTGCTGAAGACGAGGATGTCGTCGAAGAAAGATAGCACACAGACGCGGTTGAGTGGCTTGAGAGTCGTCGTGATGGCTCCAATGAATGTAGCCGGTCCACCCGCAAGTCCGAAGGAGACCACTTTGAACTCGAAGTGGCCCTGGTGAGTTTGGAATGCGGTCTTGTACTCCTCTCCCGGAGCCAACCGGATTTGATGATATCCAGCGTGGAGATCAAGCTTGGAGAACCATGCTGCGCCGTGGAGCTCGTCAAGGAGTTCTTCGATGATGGGACAGGATACTTGGCGATCACCGTGAGTGCAGTGAGGTGCCTGTAATCGATGCACAAGCGCCATGTCCCGTCCTTTTTCTTGACCAGTATGACAGGGGAGGAGAATGGGCTGGTACTTCTCTGAGTTATCCCTGAACACAGTAGCTCTTCCACTTGTGCTTCAATCTCATATTTCAGTTCTGGCTTGTGACGGTACGGCCGTATGTTCACCAGCTGTGCCCCCGGAATGAGAGGGATGCGGTGGTCACAGGCGCGCCGGGGTGGCAGGCCTGTTGGTTCGGCGAACACGTCAGGAAATTCAGCGAGCACTTGCTGAATACAAGCTGGGGTTGGTGCTGACGGCTCTGTCGTTGGTGCAACTACACACAGGTGAGGGAGTCCTGGACTAAGGGGTCCTCGGGCATCCGGCCTATTATCAGTGGGCCGGACTGATGGGCTGTGAAGACATGAAGGCCGAAGACTGTACCCGTGGTCGGATTGGACTCTACTTGGCGTAGAAGGCAAGCTTGGCGACCAATTATGAAGATTCCTTTCTATGTAACCGACTCCATGTACCCCTAGATCTCTCCGGTGTCTATATAAACCGGAGAGTATAGTCCGGATAGGCGGAGAGACATTACCATAGTCATACAGGCTAGACTCCTAGGGTTTAGCCATTACGATCTCGTGGTAGATCAACTCTTGTAATACTCATATTCATCAAGATCAATCAAGCAGGAAGTAGGGTATTACCTCCATAGAGAGGGCCCGAACCTGGGTAAACATCGTGTCCCCCGTCTCCTGTTACCATCGATCCTAGACGCACAGTTCGGGATCCCCTACCCGAGATCCGTCGGTTTTGACACCGACATTGGTGCTTTCATTGAGAGTTACACTGTGCCGTCATCAGAAGGATTGATGGCTCGCCTTGTCGTCAAGGAAAATATCACCTCCGGAGGAGGCCTGACTCCAGGCCAAACCCTCCGGCTTGGCGGCTTCATCATGACCGCCCGTTCGGCCCTTAAGCCGGCGATGACCTCTCGAGTCATCGAAAACCGCCTCCGCGTTGATACCGAATACTCCAAACGGATGGATCCAACGGAGTTATCGTCTTTGAACGAACTCTTAGACCGCTTCGCCGCCTTGGGAGTCTCTACAAACTACGATCGGATTGGGCTTAAACCCGACCAGAGAGAAATTAAAACTCCGCCGATCACCCACCAGATAGCGGTAGTCGAGGAGCAGGACAGCTTTCCCTCTATATTGAGGATGAACTGCGTTCGGATCTCCGATCTCGAAGAGCCGAACACTCACCAGCCGAGAGACGTGCCTTGCCCTCTGAACATAAAGTTGGACGACAAGCCTAAAAAATCAGTTGGTATCCCGAAGCTCGAACTGTTAAGATCGGAGGATCTTCAGACTTCGGATCCAAAGTTGGGTCAGGGCTCGGGTTCAAATCCGCCCACCCACCCAAACATAAACGCTCTCATGAGCATACAACAGCAGTCTGAGGAAACAGTGCATCACTTCTGGGCCAGATTCCTCCTTGTCAAAGACAAGATTAAAGATTGCCGCGACGAAGACGCAATCTCAGCGTTTTACACAAACTGCACGGATAAAGGAATCCTCAACGCCATCAACCGCCATTGCGTATTACACTTCGCTGACTTGGCAAACATAGTACAGAAATATTGTGCAATGGAAAGCGCCTGGAAAACTCAGGCAGCTCGTTGGGAACCACCGGCCGCTACCCGGCCCCTCGTTCGAACAAAAAGGACGCACCCTCTCGGGACGTCTGACCCAACAGCAAAGAAATCAAAACCCATTATGGGGCGCGGAACCGTTCTGGAAGGATGGCTCGATGGGCCATGCAAAATACACACAACACCGGATAACGCTCCAACCCACAGCCTTAGAGCATGTTGGATACTCCGACAAGTGGCCAAGAGCGGCGAGGATATCCTCACCAAGAATACACCAGAACAACACCCCCCAGAAAACGACAACCCCGAATTACTGACGGTCTTCGAGACATTCGCCTCAAAAAATAGGCGCAAAAGGGCACTCCGTGAGCTCGCCGAAGTCTGCCAAATCGCAGCAATAAACCCTTGGAACGACACGGCTATAACTTTCAACGCCGGTGACAAACCAAAATACAGGACAGTCCGAGCACTAGCCGCCTTAGTCCTCAACCCAATCGTGGACGGCTTTCGGCTCACCAAGGTCCTCATGGACGGCGGCAGCAGACTAAACCTCATCTATGAATCGATGATGGGACAGGATACTTGGCGATCACCGTGAGTGCAGTGAGGTGCCTGTAATCGATGCACAAGCGCCATGTCCCGTCCTTTTTCTTGACCAGTATGACAGGGGAGGAGAATGGGCTGGTACTTCTCTGAGTTATCCCTGAACACAGTAGCTCTTCCACTTGTGCTTCAATCTCATATTTCAGTTCTGGCTTGTGACGGTACGGCCGTATGTTCACCAGCTGTGCCCCCGGAATGAGAGGGATGCGGTGGTCACAGGCGCGCCGGGGTGGCAGGCCTGTTGGTTCGGCGAACACGTCAGGAAATTCAGCGAGCACTTGCTGAATACAAGCTGGGGTTGGTGCTGACGGCTCTGTCGTTGGTGCAACTACACACAGGTGAGGGAGTCCTGGACTAAGGGGTCCTCGGGCATCCGGCCTATTATCAGTGGGCCGGACTGATGGGCTGTGAAGACATGAAGGCCGAAGACTGTACCCGTGGTCGGATTGGACTCTACTTGGCGTAGAAGGCAAGCTTGGCGACCAATTATGAAGATTCCTTTCTATGTAACCGACTCCATGTACCCCTAGATCTCTCCGGTGTCTATATAAACCGGAGAGTATAGTCCGGATAGGCGGAGAGACATTACCATAGTCATACAGGCTAGACTCCTAGGGTTTAGCCATTACGATCTCGTGGTAGATCAACTCTTGTAGGGGGGGGGGGGGGGGGGGGGGGCTAGCCGCCTTAGTCCTCAACCCAATCGTGGACGGCTTTCGGCTCACCAAGGTCCTCATGGACGGCGGCAGCAGACTAAACCTCATCTATGAAGATACTCTCCACAAAATGGAAATAGACAGGAGCCGCATCGAGAAAAGCAGTACGACCTTCCGAGGAATCATTCCCAGTCGGGAGGCGCGGTGTGCGGGAAAAATCACACTTGACGTAGTATTCGGCACGTCGGAGAATTATCGGCCCAAAGAGATAACCTTCCAAGTGGCCCCTTTCAACATCGGATATCACGCCCTGTTAGGGCGAGACGCATTTACATGCTTCCAAGCTATACCTCATTACGGGTACATGAAACTCAAGATGCCCGGGCCCAATGGCATAATCACTCTCGCCAGTGATCGGGACGTAGCACTCCGTGCCGAAAACAAAACCGCATCCCTAGCCCTCGAGGCATTATCTGAGGCCCTCGCGGCCGAAGAATTAACCGCACTGCGCTCCACGGTGGACAGGGACGACGTGATCCTAGACAAACGACCCAAATCCACCTCCTTCAAACCAGCAGAAGAAATAGTCAGATTCCAAGTCCACCCAACGGACCCCAAGAAGACAGCATCCATTGGAGCACAACTAGACTCAACGGTCGACGCTGCGCTACGAGAGTTCCTGCGCGAGAACTGGGATATATTCGCCTGGCACCCTTCTGATATGCCAGGAATCCCACGCGAATTGGCGGAACACAGCCTCAATATATTGAAGGGATATAAACCGGTCAAGCAAACACTGCGGCATTTTTCCGAACCTAAACGTCAAGCTATGGGGGAGGAGCTAGCCAAGCTAATCGAAGTCGGATTCATTAGAGAAATAAAACACCCGGACTGGCTAGCAAACCTGGTGATGGTGCCAAAGAAGGATAAATCCTGGCGCCTGTACGTCGATTTTAAAGACCTCAACAAGGCTTGCCCTAAGGATCCCTTCCCCCTCCCCCGCATTGATCAGATCATTGACGCCACTGCAGGACACGATTCACTGTGTTTCCTCGATGCATATTCCGGATACCATCAAATCAAAATGAAGGAGTCCGATCAAGCTGCAACAACATTTATTACCCCATACGGGCCATTCTGCTTGAACACCATGCCCTTCGGGCTCAAGAACACCGGCGCCACGTACCAACGCATGATTCAAACATGCCTCGAGAAGCAAATCGGCAAGACAGTTGAAGCTTACGTGGACGACGTTGTCATCAAAACTAGACACGTCAAAACCCTAATAGACGATTTACGTCTCACATTCGACAACCTCCGCGCGTATGACATTAGGCTCAATCCGGAAAAGTGCGTGTTCGGCGTCCCCGCCGGAAAACTGCTGGGCTTCATCGTTTCCAACAGAGGAATTGAAGCAAATCCAGCCAAAATCCGAGCTCTGTCACAATTGGCTACGCCAACCGAACTTAAACAGGTCCAAAAACTCGCTGGGTGCGTGGCAGCTTTAAGCCGTTTTATCTCCAGGTTGGGGGAAAAGGCGCTGCCACTTTATCGCCTTCTACGGCGCACCGATAACTTCGAGTGGACAGACGCGGCGACGGCCGGACTGGAAGAAATCAAAGCCCTTCTGGCAAGCAACCCAATCCTGGCCGCGCCAAACGTCGGCGAACCAATGCTCCTATATATATCGGCAACACACCAGGTGGTGAGCGCCGTACTCGTCGTCGAGCGAGAACGGGACGGACACAAATTCCCGCTCCAGAAGCCGGTATACTATGTATCCACCGTCCTCACACCATGCAAATCCCGGTACCCTCACTATCAAAAGATAGCATATGCAGTCTTCATGGCATCTCGAAAGTTACGACACTACTTTCAGGAGTGTTCGATCACGGTGGCTTCTGAAGTCCCCCTCAATGATATAATAAACAACCGAGACGCCACGGGCCGGATTGCCAAATGGGCCATTGAGCTCCTTCCATTCGACATCACGTACAAACCGCGTCGAGCTATTAAATCCCAAGTACTGGCTGACTTCGTCGCCGAATGGACAGAGGCCGAACTCCCTAAAGAGTACGGCGCGTATTCCAACTGGGTTATGCATTTTGATGGCTCCAAAATGTTGGCGGGGCTAGGAGCGGGCGTCGTATTAACGTCCCCCACGGGGGATATCGTCCAGTATGTACTCCAAATATTATACACAGACTCCAACAACGCAGCCGAATACGAGGCCCTGTTGCATGGCCTTCGGATGGCCGTATCAATGGGCATACAACGCCTGGAGGTGCGCGGGGACTCAAACCTTGCAATATCCCAAATTAATGGAGACTTTGATGCCAAAGATCCAAAGATGGCAGCTTATCGCAATGTCGTCTTAAAGATGTTGGCTCGGTTCGAGGGGCTCGAATTTCATCACGTCGCCCGCGAAAGTAATCAGGCGGCAGACGTCCTTGCTCGCATCGGCGCTAAGCGCGACCCTGTCCCACCTAACATCTTCCTGGAAAGGCTCTTTAAGCCATCCGTGGTGTGGCAAGGGGGAGACAGCAACGACAGTCCCGCTCCGAACACAAACATAGATGGCGAACACACTGATATCATCGGAGGCTCAGCCACCGAAATAACACCATCGGCCCACCTCATCATGGCAGTCATCGCCCCGTGGACCGAACCATTCTTGGCCTACCTTAATAGGAAGGAGCTCCCAGAAGATCAGAACGAGGCTCGCCGCATTGTCCGGCGTTCGAAGGCCTATAAAGTTCACGAAGGAGAGCTCTACAAGAAAAGTACTACCGGAGTCCTTCAAAGGTGTATCTCTGAGGAGGAGGGGCGGCAACTTTTGGCAGAAATTCACGCTGGTCTCGGTGGGCACCACGCCGCAGCCCGGGCACTTGTCAGCAAGGCCTTCCGTATAGGATTTTATTGGCCTACGGCCCGAGCAGACGCACAGGACCTTGTCCAGCGTTGCGTTGGATGCCAACTCTTCGCCAACCAAAGCCATATGCCCCCAACCGCCCTACAAACAATCCCCATTACATGGCCCTTTGCGGTCTGGGGCTTGGACATGGTTGGACCCCTTAAAGGGGGAAGCCATAAGAAAAAATATATGCTGGTCATGGTGGATAAATTCACCAAATGGATAGAAGACAAACCAGTTAAAACGGCCGAAGCCGGACCAGTGATAGACTTTATATCCGGCGTCGTACACCGTTATGGTGTCCCACATAGCATCATCACCGATAACGGCTCCAAATTTACAGCCGACGAGGTGAAAAATTGGTGCGCCAATCTGGGCATCAAGCTCGATTACGCCTCTGTCTATCACCCGCAAACAAACGGTCAAGTAGAATGGGCTAATGGTCTTATTATGAGCGGCATCAAACCCAGGCTAGTGTGGTCTTTGAAAGAATCAGACAAGCACTGGGTTGAGGAGCTCGACTCCGTACTCTGGGGGCTGCGGACCACGCCCAATCGTACTACCGGATACACACCATTTTTCATGGTGTATGGTGCAGAGGCTGTGTTGCCCTGCGATATTATACATGACTCACCTCGAGTGCGTATGTACGAAGAGAAAGAGGCCGAGTTGGATCGGCAGGACAGCCTAGATGCCCTGGAGGAGGAGCGTGACGTCGCCAAAGCCCGTTCATCATTTTATCAATAGCAGGCTCGAAGATATCAAAGCAGAGAAGTACGGGCCAAGACTTACAACGTTGGCGAACTTGTTCTATGCTTGCCGGAGAAGAAAAAGGACAAACTCAAGCCCAAATGGGAGGGTCCCTTCATAATCGATGAAGTTCTTACCGGCGGAGCGTACCGTCTTCGTGATGCATCAGACAATCGCCTAGAGCCGAACCCCTGGAACGCGGCCAGACTTCGAAGGTTTTATGCCTAGCGCCGAATTCTTTGTCCGTCCCCTTCTCCCCTGTAGTTTCCATTACTTTTTCTCTCTTTTCCACCTTTATTTTTTCGCTTTAAAGCTCTCTTACGGCTCGACCGAACACCGCTGACGTACACATCTTTACATATGTACGTCCATTATACCTGGGGGCTTCTTTAACAGAAGCTTGTTAATATTATTTTCCGAGCGTCAAGCTCATCACACATACGCGTTTTCCCCGTATGTCTTTTCTTCACCATTATATGCATCGATATGACTTAAGTTTTGGCCAAGCTGGGTTGCCTGGCTCCTGTGCTTACCCCTACGTTCCCGATTGTTCGGCTAGGTGGTAAAGGGAGCACCTCTGCGATTGTTACTGCCGGGTCATCCGGATGTGTACCTCAGACTGGGTGAAGCCGAAAGCTAGCGTTCTTAAGGGAATATTCGGTCGGTGGATGAAAAATGTTTTTTGCACTCACTCTATTGTGAACCCCCAGAAGCTATACACACTGTGATTTTCACATCACAATTCGGACATGTATACTAATGCATGCACACCCAGGGAAAGGAACCCTTAACGGAACTATTCTCCCTGGAAGATGTTTCTTACAATCTCAATGTAATATAACATAACTAGCCGGATACAACTTGTATGTTCAAGCAACTATGACCCCTACGCTTAGTTTTCCACGCATACCCCGGCCTATTCGGCCGCGACGGTATTCGGAAACACTCCGCACCTTCGGGTCCGGAGGTTGAAGCGAAAAGGTCTGCCATGACAAATGATATACAATTCAGCTAGAATTCCACATGGTGAGGAAAGTACATAGTCACTTGGACTCGAACACTTCCTCCTCTATACCATCTAACAGGCAGTCTAACTTACAATCCTGTTGGGAATATTTGGCGGCCACCTCTACTTGGTCATATACTAAACTAACGGGAATTTCTTCCCCATTTGGCCCTAGCGGTCCAACCCGGGCCATGTGATTAGGATCCAGCTTGGTATATCACATTTTCACCATGGCCCAGGCCTCTCGCGCACCCTCTCGGCAAGCCGATATCTTCCATAATCGGATACGCCGCCGCGCTCCCTTGAACAGCTCTACAAGCTCCTCCATACTTCCTGGAGGGGAGGCGGATGGCCATAAGGCCTTGGCAACACTCCGCATGGCCAGCCGAGCATGCTCGTGCACTTACGACAGTCCTTGCAGCAGATCACTTGATGATCCGGACACCTCCTCTTCAGGACGGCCCATCAATATACCTGCAAACATAACTATATCAGTTCCATTTATCTCCGAACTACAAAAAAAAGTTCGGATACATACTGAATATGCCGCCCCGCAGCTTCTTGTTCTCCTTCACGGAGTCGGCTAGCTGGGCCCGCACATCTTTCAACTCTTCACCCAATGCAGTGTTGGAATCCTGTAGCGTGTTTTTCTCGTCCCTGGCGCGGGTCAGCACACGCTCGCCTGTGGCGTGTTGCCTCTTTGCCTCTCTTTCACCCTCTTGGGCGATCTTCAACTTCTTTTCAAGTTGATCAGGCGACCCTATTATGCGATCAGTGGCAGTATTATCACAGTTGGTCTACAATTATTGTTCCTCGATGGAGGGGAACGTTACCCGAGGACGGCTTCTTGAAGTTTTCCAGTTCGGCGGTAGCAGCATTTAGCTGCGCCCGACACTGCTCCAGTTCTTGAGCTAGCAGGCCATTCTTCTCTGAAAGGACCTGGTTGTACAACGATCCTTAAATCAGTTGTGCCAACTGCTTTCAGTCTCAGGGGCTACGGGCATATGGTCATCCTTTTTTTGGACAAAGAAAACTTACCCGCACATCCGCCAAATATTGCTTCGTGGCTCTTCTAAGCCCATCTCGAGCAGCTCGGATGTATGCGTCGCCCGAGCTAAAGGCATCGAATGCCTCCTCCGAGAACTTGGGGTCCCGTAAGACCGCCCTACAGCGCCGATGATTCATGGCGCTCCCTACCTCCGAGTTGGTAACGGACATATTTTCCGAACCCTCGGCCGATGGACAGTTCGGCATTGTTCCCACACTGGCCCCCGTCTCTCCGACTGGATCTAAATCCTGGTTGTCGGGAGCACGACCGGCCGGACCCCCGGACACAGTTCGGCGAACCTTTTTCCTGTAATCAAACAAACGCACAGGTCACAGTTGGATGCGGCCGCTGACAAAGCATATTTACCCATACCTCCTCGATGAAGGCCTGGTTGTGTCTTCACCGGCCTTCCTCTTCGAAGGCCTGCCTGGCGCAGGAACCGATCTCTTCGGAATCGTCGAACGCCTCCCCTATGGAGTGCAAGACAGTGCGGTGGGTGAGGCAGAATAAAAGCACTCTTTTAGAGAAGGTGTCTCTTGATTACTTACCTGTGAAGCAGGAAGAAGGCCAGGATAGTCGGCGATGATGGCCACTTCTGTGCCATCATAGCTCGTCTGGTAAAACACTCCTTCGGCGAGCACCACGAATATATCCGGATCCTCCTCAAATCCAGGATCAAGCTCCCGGTTGTGGTTCTCCGGCTGTGGGGCGGGACTATGAAGTCCTTCGGTGACCTTTCGCCAGTGCTGTCATAACAAACGGATTTGAAATTTATCAAAAGGAATCCGGCAAAGGAAGGAATGAAACAGAGGGGTGAAAGCTCACCCAACTGGGAGGATCATACATAGAATACCCATCTCTGTGCTTAATGCGAAGAAATTCCTCTTCCTCCCCTTTAATCAACTCGGCCAATATCTTGGCCAGGGCGGCGGGAGTGTCCGGACCTTTCCGGCCACAGCGGGAGGCGTCATCCTCTCCATTGTAGTGCCACATTGGCAGCCCTCTGTATTGTAGCGGCTGAACCCCTCGCACTATGGAGGTCGCCATTACCTCAATTATTGTGAGTCCGGACTGACGCCAGTGCTGTCATAACAAACGGGGGGGGGGGGGGGGGGGGGGGGGGGGGGGGGGGGGGGGGGGGGGGGGGGGGGGGGGGGGGGGGGGGGGGGGGGGGGGGGGGGGGGGGGGGGGGGGGGGGGGGGGGGGGGGGGGGGGGGGGGGGGGGGGGGGGGGGGGGGGGGGGGGGGGGGGGGGGGGGGGGGAATTATTGTGAGTCCGGACTGAGCGAGCGTCTTTATCTTGCTCATGAGCTGACGAACTTCCGCACTGTCATCCTCTTCGCGACTCCGGGGACGCCAACTGTGGCGTTTCTTCAGCGGAACGCTCGCAAACTCGGGAAGACCCTTTCGAACTGGGTCAGGAAGTGTGACGTCCTCAATATAGAACCATTCCAAAGGCCATTCGTCAGACGCCTTCCTTGGTGTGCCGGACAGATATCCGGTATCGGCAATACGCCACACTTCGGCTCCACCCACTTCAAATATTGACCCCTCATGATTACGTGGGATAAGGCAGAACAACTTCCTCCACAGCTCAAAATGGGCCTCGACGCCCAGAAATAATTCGCATAAAGCGACAAAACCCGCAATGTGCAGAATGGAGGCAGGGGTGAAGTTGTGCAGTTGGAGGCCGTAATATTCCAGAAGCCCTCGGAGGAACGGATGGATTGGAAATCCGACGCCTCTTAGCAGGAAGGGGACGAAACACACCCGCTCTCCCCCAGATGGGTTGGGGAAATCCTCCGTCTGAGTCTCGCCGTTAAAAGAGGCCAGTCCTGCTCGAACAGGGACCAGATCCGTGGGAGGAAGAAATCCCTGCGTTTGCAACTTCGTCAGTTAGCTGTGGGACACAGAGCACTTCGCCCACTCGCCTTTCTCTGGGCCGGAACGGGAGGAGGAGCTGGGAATACTAGCCATGTTGGAATGGTTTCTCCTAGCAGTCTCCGGGGATTTTCTCGGCGTAGCGTCGAATGGATCTAAGATCCAATCTCTTTAAATAGGCACCCGGCCTTGCATGGACGGGGTGTTATTTGCAAAGACCCCCTGACCTTCCGCATTCGCTCGACACGTGGAAGACGAAGTTATTAACGCACAGAAGCCGAGGGAAGCGGCATTGAATCAACAACCGAATATATTACTTGGAAGTCATCGGAGGAGGAACCCGCCTTGCAATGCCGAAGACAATCTGTGTGCCGAGCACTTCATTATTAAAGACTGGTTCGGGGGCTACTGAGGGAGTCCTGGACTAAGGGGTCCTCGGGCATCCGGCCTATTATCAGTGGGCTGGACTGATGGGCTGTGAAGACATGAAGGCCGAAGACTGTACCTGTGGCCGGATTGGACTCTACTTGGCATAGAAGGCAAGCTTGGCGACCAATTATGAAGATTCCTTTCTATGTAACCGACTCCATGTACCCCTAGATCTCTCTGGTGTCTATATAAACCGGAGAGCGTAGTCCGGATAGGCGGAGAGACATTACCATAGTCATACAGGCTAGACTCCTAGGGTTTAGCCATTACGATCTCGTGGTAGATCAACTCTTGTAATACTCATATTCATCAAGATCAATCAAGCAGGAAGTAGGGTATTACCTCCATAGAGAGGGCCCGAACCTGGGTAAACATCGTGTCCCCCGTCTCCTGTTACCATCGATCCTAGACGCACAGTTCGGGACCCCCTACCCGAGATCCGCCGGTTTTGACACCGACAACAGGTGCACGATATGCGATATGGCTCCTTTGCTGCACAGCCCCCGCAACTGAATGTTGTTGATGGTCTCACACGCTGTTGATGCTGCATCATGTCCGGCGAGGCGGAGCGGCCCTGCTGGTGTGGGAATCTCGATGAAGCGCGCACGCCAATCCACCGTCATGGGACTGTGCTCCTCGAGTGATACGTCTCCATCGTATCTACTTTTCCAAACACTTTTGCCCTTGTTTTGGGGGGGGGGGGGGGGGGGGGGGGGGGGGGGGGGGGGGGGGGGGGGGGGGGGGGGGGGGGGGGGGGGGGGGGGGGGGGGGGGGGGGGGGGGGGGGGGGGGGGGGGGGGGGGGGGGGGGGGGGGGGGGGGGGGGGGGGGGGGGGGGGGGGGGGGGGGGGGGGGGGGGGGGGGGGGGGGGGGGGGGGGGGGGGGGGGGGGGGGGGGGGGGGGGGGGGGGGGGGGGGGGGGGGGGGGGGGGGGGGGGGGGGGGGGGGGGGGGGGGGGGGGGGGGGGGGGGGGGGGGGGGGGGGGGGGGGGGGGGGGGGGGGGGGGGGGGGGGGGGGGGGGGGGGGGGGGGGGGGGGGGGGGGGGGGGGGGGGGGGGGGGGGGGGGGGGGGGGGGGGGGGGGGGGGGGGGGGGGGGGGGGGGGGGGGGGGGGGGGGGGGGGGGGGGGGGGGGGGGGGGGGGGGGGGGGGGGGGGGGGGGGGGGGGGGGGGGGGGGGGGGGGGGGGGGGGGGGGGGGGGGGGGGGGGGGGGGGGGGGGGGGGGGGGGGGGGGGGGGGGGGGGGGGGGGGGGGGGGGGGGGGGGGGGGGGGGGGGGGGGGGGGGGGGGGGGGGGGGGGGGGGGGGGGGGGGGGGGGGGGGGGGGGGGGGGGGGGGGGGGGGGGGGGGGGGGGGGGGGGGGGGGGGGGGGGGGGGGGGGGGGGGGGGGGGGGGGGGGGGGGGGGGGGGGGGGGGGGGGGGGGGGGGGGGGGGGGGGGGGGGGGGGGGGGGGGGGGGGGGGGGGGGGGGGGGGGGGGGGGGGGGGGGGGGGGGGGGGGGGGGGGGGGGGGGGGGGGGGGGGGGGGGGGGGGGGGGGGGGGGGGGGGGGGGGGGGGGGGGGGGGGGGGGGGGGGGGGGGGGGGGGGGGGGGGGGGGGGGGGGGGGGGGGGGGGGGGGGGGGGGGGGGGGGGGGGGGGGGGGGGGGGGGGGGGGGGGGGGGGGGGGGGGGGGGGGGGGGGGGGGGGGGGGGGGGGGGGGGGGGGGGGGGGGGGGGGGGGGGGGGGGGGGGGGGGGGGGGGGGGGGGGGGGGGGGGGGGGGGGGGGGGGGGGGGGGGGGGGGGGGGGGGGGGGGGGGGGGGGGGGGGGGGGGGGGGGGGGGGGGGGGGGGGGGGGGGGGGGGGGGGGGGGGGGGGGGGGGGGGGGGGGGGGGGGGGGGGGGGGGGGGGGGGGGGGGGGGGGGGGGGGGGGGGGGGGGGGGGGGGGGGGGGGGGGGGGGGGGGGGGGGGGGGGGGGGGGGGGGGGGGGGGGGGGGGGGGGGGGGGGGGGGGGGGGGGGGGGGGGGGGGGGGGGGGGGGGGGGGGGGGGGGGGGGGGGGGGGGGGGGGGGGGGGGGGGGGGGGGGGGGGGGGGGGGGGGGGGGGGGGGGGGGGGGGGGGGGGGGGGGGGGGGGGGGGGGGGGGGGGGGGGGGGGGGGGGGGGGGGGGGGGGGGGGGGGGGGGGGGGGGGGGGGGGGGGGGGGGGGGGGGGGGGGGGGGGGGGGGGGGGGGGGGGGGGGGGGGGGGGGGGGGGGGGGGGGGGGGGGGGGGGGGGGGGGGGGGGGGGGGGGGGGGGGGGGGGGGGGGGGGGGGGGGGGGGGGGGGGGGGGGGGGGGGGGGGGGGGGGGGGGGGGGGGGGGGGGGGGGGGGGGGGGGGGGGGGGGGGGGGGGGGGGGGGGGGGGGGGGGGGGGGGGGGGGGGGGGGGGGGGGGGGGGGGGGGGGGGGGGGGGGGGGGGGGGGGGGGGGGGGGGGGGGGGGGGGGGGGGGGGGGGGGGGGGGGGGGGGGGGGGGGGGGGGGGGGGGGGGGGGGGGGGGGGGGGGGGGGGGGGGGGGGGGGGGGGGGGGGGGGGGGGGGGGGGGGGGGGGGGGGGGGGGGGGGGGGGGGGGGGGGGGGGGGGGGGGGGGGGGGGGGGGGGGGGGGGGGGGGGGGGGGGGGGGGGGGGGGGGGGGGGGGGGGGGGGGGGGGGGGGGGGGGGGGGGGGGGGGGGGGGGGGGGGGGGGGGGGGGGGGGGGGGGGGGGGGGGGGGGGGGGGGGGGGGGGGGGGGGGGGGGGGGGGGGGGGGGGGGGGGGGGGGGGGGGGGGGGGGGGGGGGGGGGGGGGGGGGGGGGGGGGGGGGGGGGGGGGGGGGGGGGGGGGGGGGGGGGGGGGGGGGGGGGGGGGGGGGGGGGGGGGGGGGGGGGGGGGGGGGGGGGGGAAGATATGGTTTAATTCTCTTGATCCTGGTTGTGTGCGTAGTCCCCAGGATATCATTTATTACTTCTCTGCTAAATATTTCCCTGCTCATAAGAAACAAGCTGCTTTAAGGGATATATATAATTTTGTGCAAATTGAAGAAGAGATTCTCCCACAAGCTTGGGGGAGGCTTCTCCAGTTACTTAATGCTTTGCCTGATCATCCTCTTAAGAAAAATGAAATACTTGATATCTTTTATAATGGACTAACCGATGCTTCCAGAGACCACCTGGATAGTTGTGCTGGTTCTGTGTTCAGGGAAAGAACACCGGATGAAGCTGAAATTCTATTGAATAATATGTTGACCAATAAAAATAATTGGACCCTTCCTGAGCCAATTCCTGAGTCTATTCCTAAACCAACTCCGAAGAAGAGGGGTGTTCTATTTCTCAGTCCTGAAGATATGCAAGAAGCAAAGAAATCTATGAAAGAAAAGGGTATTAAAGCTGAAGATGTTAAGAATTTACCTCCTATTAAAGAAATACATGGTCTTAATTTACCGCCTGTTGAAGAAATATATGATCTTAATTCATCACCTATTGAAGAAACTCATGGTCTTGATAACCCGACACAGGTAGTAAAGGTAAATTCTCTCTATGAATTTGATGAAGGTGATATTCCTCACTATAAGTCTGCTAGACAATGCTTAGATGAGTTTGACAATTTTATTGTTAAACAAGAAAATTTTAATGCTTATTTTGGTAGACAATTAAAACAAAATTCTTATATGATTGAACACTTGAGTGATTATATGGCTAATGTTAAAGGTGAACTTAAACTCATTAGTAAACATGCTTCTATGGTTACCACTCAAGTAGAACAAGTACTTAAAGCTCAGAATGATTTGCTCAATGAATTGAATAGTAAGAATAATGACTATGCTGTTAGAGTGGCTACTCGAACTGGTAAAATGACTCAGGAACCTTTGTATCCTGAAGGCCATCCTAAGAGAATTGAGTAAGATTCTCAGAGAAATAATTTAGATGCACCTAGTCCTTCTAAAAAGAAGAAAAAGAAAAATGACAGGACTTTGCATGCTTCTAGTGAACCTATTCCTGAACCACCTGAGAATCCAAATGATATTTCTATTTTTGATGCTGAAACACAATCTGGTAATGAACATGAACCTAGTGATAATGTTAATGGGGGGGGGGGGGGGGGGGGGGGGGGGGGGGGGGGGGGGGGGGGGGGGGGGGGGGGGGGGGGGGGGGGGGGGGGGGGGGGGGGGGGGGGGGGGGGGGGGGGGGGGGGGGGGGGGGGGGGGGGGGGGGGGGGGGGGGGGGGGGGGGGGGGGGGGGGGGGGGGGGGGGGGGGGGGGGGGGGGGGGGGGGGGGGGGGGGGGGGGGGGGGGGGGGGGGGGGGGGGGGGGGGGGGGGGGGGGGGGGGGGGGGGGGGGGGGGGGGGGGGGGGGGGGGGGGGGGGGGGGGGGGGGGGGGGGGGGGGGGGGGGGGGGGGGGGGGGGGGGGGGGGGGGGGGGGGGGGGGGGGGGGGGGGGGGGGGGGGGGGGGGGGGGGGGGGGGGGGGGGGGGGGGGGGGGGGGGGGGGGGGGGGGGGGGGGGGGGGGGGGGGGGGGGGGGGGGGGGGGGGGGGGGGGGGGGGGGGGGGGGGGGGGGGGGGGGGGGGGGGGGGGGGGGGGGGGGGGGGGGGGGGGGGGGGGGGGGGGGGGGGGGGGGGGGGGGGGGGGGGGGGGGGGGGGGGGGGGGGGGGGGGGGGGGGGGGGGGGGGGGGGGGGGGGGGGGGGGGGGGGGGGGGGGGGGGGGGGGGGGGGGGGGGGGGGGGGGGGGGGGGGGGGGGGGGGGGGGGGGGGGGGGGGGGGGGGGGGGGGGGGGGGGGGGGGGGGGGGGGGGGGGGGGGGGGGGGGGGGGGGGGGGGGGGGGGGGGGGGGGGGGGGGGGGGGGGGGGGGGGGGGGGGGGGGGGGGGGGGGGGGGGGGGGGGGGGGGGGGGGGGGGGGGGGGGGGGGGGGGGGGGGGGGGGGGGGGGGGGGGGGGGGGGGGGGGGGGGGGGGGGGGGGGGGGGGGGGGGGGGGGGGGGGGGGGGGGGGGGGGGGGGGGGGGGGGGGGGGGGGGGGGGGGGGGGGGGGGGGGGGGGGGGGGGGGGGGGGGGGGGGGGGGGGGGGGGGGGGGGGGGGGGGGGGGGGGGGGGGGGGGGGGGGGGGGGGGGGGGGGGGGGGGGGGGGGGGGGGGGGGGGGGGGGGGGGGGGGGGGGGGGGGGGGGGGGGGGGGGGGGGGGGGGGGGGGGGGGGGGGGGGGGGGGGGGGGGGGGGGGGGGGGGGGGGGGGGGGGGGGGGGGGGGGGGGGGGGGGGGGGGGGGGGGGGGGGGGGGGGGGGGGGGGGGGGGGGGGGGGGGGGGGGGGGGGGGGGGGGGGGGGGGGGGGGGGGGGGGGGGGGGGGGGGGGGGGGGGGGGGGGGGGGGGGGGGGGGGGGGGGGGGGGGGGGGGGGGGGGGGGGGGGGGGGGGGGGGGGGGGGGGGGGGGGGGGGGGGGGGGGGGGGGGGGGGGGGGGGGGGGGGGGGGGGGGGGGGGGGGGGGGGGGGGGGGGGGGGGGGGGGGGGGGGGGGGGGGGGGGGGGGGGGGGGGGGGGGGGGGGGGGGGGGGGGGGGGGGGGGGGGGGGGGGGGGGGGGGGGGGGGGGGGGGGGGGGGGGGGGGGGGGGGGGGGGGGGGGGGGGGGGGGGGGGGGGGGGGGGGGGGGGGGGGGGGGGGGGGGGGGGGGGGGGGGGGGGGGGGGGGGGGGGGGGGGGGGGGGGGGGGGGGGGGGGGGGGGGGGGGGGGGGGGGGGGGGGGGGGGGGGGGGGGGGGGGGGGGGGGGGGGGGGGGGGGGGGGGGGGGGGGGGGGGGGGGGGGGGGGGGGGGGGGGGGGGGGGGGGGGGGGGGGGGGGGGGGGGGGGGGGGGGGGGGGGGGGGGGGGGGGGGGGGGGGGGGGGGGGGGGGGGGGGGGGGGGGGGGGGGGGGGGGGGGGGGGGGGGGGGGGGGGGGGGGGGGGGGGGGGGGGGGGGGGGGGGGGGGGGGGGGGGGGGGGGGGGGGGGGGGGGGGGGGGGGGGGGGGGGGGGGGGGGGGGGGGGGGGGGGGGGGGGGGGGGGGGGGGGGGGGGGGGGGGGGGGGGGGGGGGGGGGGGGGGGGGGGGGGGGGGGGGGGGGGGGGGGGGGGGGGGGGGGGGGGGGGGGGGGGGGGGGGGGGGGGGGGGGGGGGGGGGGGGGGGGGGGGGGGGGGGGGGGGGGGGGGGGGGGGGGGGGGGGGGGGGGGGGGGGGGGGGGGGGAATAGGTCGAGTTCGTACCAGCTTTTCTCCATCTCAATCATTTCATCATATATCATCGTTATTGCCTTTCACTTGCACGACCGAATGGTGTGAATAATAATAAGAGTGCATGTGCATTGGACTAAGCTGGAACCTGCAAACATTTATTCAAAGGAGAAGACAAGGTAATATGGGCTCTTTGTTAGATCAACAATAATGCATATGAGATCCACTCAACATTTTCATCGTGGTCTTCCCCTTACGACCCAAAGAAAAAGGAAAGAATTTCAAAGAAACACACTGAAATATTTTTGGAGTTTTTGTTTTTCTGAAGAAAGTAAAATGAAAACGAGAAAAACTATTTACACGGGAAAGCTCCCAACAAACAAAAGAAGAACGAGAAATCTTTTTGGGTTTTCTTTTAATACTACGACTAAATTAAACTAGAAAGAAAAACTAAAAAGAAGCGAGAACTATATTTTTTTGGATTTTCTAGAAGTTTTTCAAACACACAAGAAGAAAGCAAGAAAAATAAACTAACATGGATAATACAATACAAAAGCATGAACACCGACAACTGAAATGAGTGTGTGAACATGAATGTAATGTCGATGAGAGATACGTACTCCCCCAAGATTAGGCTTTTAGTCTAAGTTGGTCTAGGGCCACGGCTCGAAATAACCCTCTCCTCGATACTCCGGAGGGTCCTGAGGGTTCCACTGGTTGGCGAGCTTCTATGGCTCCCACTGATAAACAGGCTCCTGATATGGATCAGGAACTGGTGCTGGCTCAAGTATTGGGGGGTTGTGAAAGACCCCAAAATCTATAGATGTCCTCGGGCATAATAGTGTACCTGTCTAAATGAATATCGAACAAAGAAGAAGCAGGCAGAGCAATAGTCACATAGGTACACTGACTAAATACTAGGTTGTAGAGGAGTCTCTTGTCCTTATCCTTCTTAATAAAATCATGTGCTACCATACTGGCATAGTTTAAATATTTAGTGGGTAGCAGCATCTCCTCCTACTCATCATGCCTAATGGGTATCTCAAAATGTTTAGCAAGGCGGGAGGCATAGATACCTCCAACGATAGCCCCCTTCGAATGGTTTGTGTTCAACCGTCGAGCAACAATAGCGCCTAAACTAAAAGTTCTATCAACAAATAAAGCATGGCCTAAAATGGCAAGGTCATGGGCACTCAGGCCTCCACTCTCCCCATGACCAATGAAACCTCCCAGCAAATAGTGAACAATAACGCAAAACAGGAAAATGTAAACTAGCCACTCTCGCCTCTGACACTCCTCTCTCTTCCCCCACAGTAGTTTCAGCAATAAAGTCCTCCACGTCTCTAGGACGTGGTTCACTGACGCTACCCTCATAAGGTATTTTGCAAACATCACAAAAATCATAAAGTGACATTCGCTTAGGCACATCATACAAGTGAAATTCTACCATGGGAGAATCCTTCCTAGAATGAAAGTGAAATTTTTGAGGTATTAGTGAGTAGGAGGTATTGGTCACACTTATCATGGAGGAAGTCGGTGATGCCTGCATTCTCCACCAAATAATAGAAATCATCATAAATTCCAGCCGCCCTCAAGAATGCATCACTTGGCCATTCACATGGCCGAACCTCCGCCACACGTGGAAGGTTGTACTTGGGCTTCTTCTTCTCCTCATTTTCATTTTCATTTTCATTTGAATTTCGGCTTGAAGAACCCCTTAACCATCTCTTCATCATTTCTTTCCTTTTCTCTAAAAAATTTCTGAAATTTTTAGTGATTCAAAATAAAAGTGAACAAAACTCAACAAGATTTATAGCAACTACTCCCACAAGTGTCTAGAGGCTATATCATGCAACAAAACTACTTTGGACCATATAAATTTGACATTCAAGCTCAAGAACAAGGTCACCACAGTAGCAAAATTTTGCAATATATAAAGCACTAGAACAAAAACAAATTGGACCATTGGAGGAGTCACATACCGAAGAACAATCCCCCAAAACAGTTTTGCGAATGGAGCTTTGAGCAAGGAGATCGAAAATGGCAGCAAGATAAGCTAGAACACGGGTTTGAGCAATGGTGGGATTTTTTTTGGAGGAAGACAAAGTGGATGGGTGCTGGCATAAGTGAGGGGGACCCACGTGGGACCCACAAGCCCTGTAGGCACGCCCAGGGGGGATGGGCGTGCCATGTGGCCTTGTGGCCCACTGGTGCACCGCCCCCCCTGAGGTGTTTTTAGTGCCAAAAATTCTTAAATATTGTGGAAAAAATGATACTAAATTTTCAAGGTATTTGGAGAACTTTTATTTTCTGGTCATTTTTTATTGCACGGAAAATTCATAAAACAGAGAAATAACAGTGTTTTTGCTTTATTTACTCTAAATAACAAAAAGTAAAAAGAGGGTACAGAGAGTTGTGTTTACTAAATTCATCCATCTCATGCCCAACAAAAGGAATCCATTAATAAGGTTGATCAAGTCTTATTAAAAAACTTCTTCCGAGTGACATGAAACCGGAGAATCTTTGAATATCACTAGGTTACCTCAACGGGGATATGCATGTCCCCAACAATAAGAATATCATATTTCTTTTTGACAGTAGGAAGAGGGAATTCAAAACCTCCAATAGTAATTGTTGAAAATTTTCCAATAGAATTGATACTATTCACTTGAGGTTGTTTCTTCGAAAGTGTACCGTATGCTCATTACCATTAACATGAAAAGTGACATTGCCCTTGTTGCAATCAATTACAGCCCCTACAGTATTCAAGAAGGGTCTACCAAGGATGATCGACATACTGTTGTCCTCGGGTATAACAAGAATAACAAAGTCTGTTAAAATAGTAACATTTGAAACTACGACAGGTACATCCTCACAAATACCGATGGGTATAGCAGTTGATTTATTAGCCATTTGCAAAGAGATTTTAGTTGGTGTCAACTTATTCAAATCAAGTCTACGATACAAAGAGAAAGGCATAACACTAACACCGGCTCCAAGATCACATAAAGCAGTTTTAACATAATTTCCTTTAATGGAGCATGGTATAGTTGGTATTCCTGAATCTTCTTGTTTCTTTGGTATTCCACCTTTAAATGTGTAATAAGCAAGCATGGTGGAAATTTCAGCTTCTGGTATCTTTCTTTTATTTGTAACAATATCTTTCATATACTTAGCATAAGGAGACATTTTTAGAATATCAGTCAAACGCATACGCAAAAAGACAGGTCTAAGCATTTCAACAAAGCGCTCAAAATACTCATCATCCCTTTTCTTGGATGGTTTGGGAGGAAAGGGCATGGGTTTCTGAACCCATGGTTCTCTTTCTTTACCATGTTTCCTAGCAATAAAGTCACTCTTATCATATCTTTTATTCTTAGGTTGTGGGTTATCAAGATCAACTGCAGGTTCTGTCTCAACATCATTATCATTGCTAGGTTGAGCATCAACATGAACATCATCATTAGCATTATCACTAGGTTCATGTTCATCACCAGATTGTGTCAGCATCAGAAATAGAAATATCATTTGGATTCTCAGGTGTGTCTACAACAGGTTCATTAGAAGCATGCAAAGTCCTATAAGTTTTCTTTTTCCTCTTTGAAGGACTAGGTGCATCAGTATTAATTCTCTAAGAATCTTGTTCAGTTCTCTTAGGATGGCCCTCAGGATACAAAGGTTCCTGAGTCATTTTACCACCTCTAGTCATAACTCTAACAGCATTATCATTCACCTTATTATTCATCTCATTAAGCAAATCATTTTGTGCCTTGAGAACTAGTTCTACTTGAGTTTTTACCATGGAAGCATGTTTACTAATAATTTTGAGATCATTAACAGTTCTACACATGTAGTCACCCAAGCAGTCAAGCATATAAGCATTACGTTTCAATTGTCTACTAACATATGCATTGAAATTTTCTTGTTTAACAATAAAGTTATCAAATTCATCCAAGCATTGACTAGCAGACTTATTATAAGGAATATCACCTTCATCAAATCTATAGAGAGAATTTACCTCTACTAGCTGTGTCGGAGTATTAAGACCATGTATTTCTTTGATAGGTGGTAAATTCTTAACATCTTCAGCTTTAATACCTTTTTCTTTCATAGATTTCTTTGCCTCTTGCATAACTTCAGGACTGAGAAATAGAATACCTCTTTTCTTCGGAGTTGGCTTAGGAGGTGGTTCAGGAAGAGTCCAATCATTATCATTACTCCATATCTTATTCAATAATACTTCAGCTTGTTCAACAGTTCGTTCCCTGAAAACACAACCAGCACAACTACCTAGGTGGTCCCTAGAAGCATCGGTTAGTCCATTATAAAAGATATCAAGTATTTCATTTTTCTTGAGAGGATGATCATGCAAAGCATTAAGTAATTGGAGAAGCCTCCCCCAAGCTTGTGGGAGACTCTCTTCTTCAATTTGCACAAAGTTAAATATTTCCTGTAAAGCAGCTTGTTTCTTATGAGCAGGAAAATATTTTTCAGAGAAGTAATAGATCATATCCTGGGGACTACACACACAACCAGGAGCAAGAGAATTAAACCATATCTTAGCATCACCCTTTAACGAGAAAGGAAACAACTTAAGAATATAGTAATAGCGAATTTTTTCCTCATGAGCAAATAGGGTGGCTATGTCATTCAATTTAGTAAGATGTGCCACAACAGTTTTAGATTCATAACCATGAAAAGTATTAGATTCAACAAAGTAATTAACTCAGGATTGATAGAGAATTCATAATCCTTATCAGTAACAAAGATAGGTGAAGTAGCAAACTTAGGATCATATTGCATTCTAGCAGTCAAAGATTTTTCTTTCCACTTGCATAGTAATTTCTTAAGAGCATCTCTATTCTTACAAGCAAGAAAGTCCCTAGCTACCTCTCCATCCATAACATAACCCTCAGGTATAATAGGCAATTCATATCTAGGAGAGCTAGGTCTAGAAGGTGTTTCAAAGTGTTCAGTTTCAATAATTTCATCAGTTTCAGAAATATCATCAGTTTCAGCATTCTCAATATCTTTAGCTCTAGCAAGTTGTTCATCAAGAAATTCACCCAGTGGCACAATTTTATCAAGAAAAGCAGTAGTATCATCATAAGCATCATGCATAGCAGAAGTAGCATCATCAATTACTTGCGACATATCAGAATCAATAGCAAGTGTAGGTGTCGCAAGCTTACTCAAAACAGAAGGTGAATCAAGTGCAGAGCTAGATGGCAGTTCCTTACCTCCCCTCGTAGTAGAGGGAAAAATCTTGGTTTTGTTATCTTTCAGATTCCTCATAATGATCAACGGATATAAATCCCAAGTGACTCAGAGAATAGAGCTATGCTCCCCAGCAACGGCGCCAGAAAAAGGTCTTGATAACCCACAAGTATAGGGGATCGCAATAGTTTTCGAGGGTAGAGTATTCAACCCAAATTTATTGATTTGACACAAGGGGTGCCAAAGAATATTCACAGGTATTAGCAGCTAAGTTATCAATTCAACCACACCTGAAAAACTTAATATCTGCAGCAAAGTACTTAGTAGCAAATTAGTATGGAAGTAACGGTAACGGTGACAAAAGTAACAGTAGCAGTTTTGTAGTGATTGTAATAGCAGTAGCAATGAAAGTAACTTAGCGAAGATCAATATGTGAAAAGCTCATAGCCATTGGATCACACTACAAAAAAAAGACATATCCGTGACATTTTGGGCCGAATGGAAAAAAATTATGTCATGCTTATGACACTTCTATGACGATAATTGTGACAAAAGCACGTATCATCATAGGTGTGGTGGGCTCCTACTTCTATGACAAAAAATCATGACAGAAAATGGGCTTTTCATCCTGGGCGGGCTGGGGACGCACCTACATGACATTCTTTGGGCCGTCCATGACGGAAAAAATCATGGTAGAAGCAAGGGCGAGGAAAATTTTGGGGAGTTCCCGGTTACGGTGGGTGGTCGGGGCCGAGCGATGCACAGAGGGTTTGCGTGTTTCTCTCGTACATACACACATGTGTGCGAGGCGTTGGGCTCTAACTGAACCCGAGTGAGCCATTCGCTTACTGAACCCGAGCGATTGCACTAGCTACGCGTTACTGAACCCGAGCGATTGATCCCTTGTTGTTAACTGAACCTGATCGAGCGATTCCTTCGCTACTGCTGCTAACTAAAGCCGATCGAACCTGCTGCCTCTTGATGAACAGTGATCATTGTTGGGGGTTGGATGAACAGTTCTCAATGGGGGTTGGATGAACAGGACCCCATGGTAGTAGAGGTCGTTGCCGCTGGATGAACAGGACCCCGATCGAGGAGGTGGGGGTGGATGAATAGTAGCCGATGGAGGGACCCCGTGGAGGGCTGGTTGAACAGTAGCCGGTGGAGGCTGGATGAATAGGACCCCGTGGAGGGCTGGTTGAATAGGACACCATTGATGAACAGTAGCTGGAGGAGGGACGAGGAAGTCGACGGTGGATGAACAATAGCAGGTGGAGGCTGGAGGAAGTCGACGGTGGATGAACAGTAGCCCGTGGAGGCTCGAGCGAGGCAGTAGACGGTGGATGAACAGTAGCTCGTGTAGTCCCGTTTTGTGGTACGCCACACCCTCCTGATCAACAGGACCCCGGTTCGACCGTAGGTGCTTCAACACAAGTCTGTTTCCTCTGTTTTGCGGTACGCCACACCCCTCCCAATCAACAGCACCCTGTTTCAACCGTAGGAGCTCGAACAAAAGTCAGTTTCTTCTGTTCTATGGTATGCCAGACCCTTCCCAATGAACAGGACCCCGTTTCGACCGTACGCGGTCAAACAGAAGGCCGTTTCCTCCGTTTTGTGGTACGCCAGACCTCATTTCGGCTGTTCCGTCCAAGCCGGTTGGCTCCTGATGAACACGCGACACTGTTTACTGCGTTCTGACCCAGCCGGTTGGCTATCGATGAACAGGACGATGTCGCTGTACGCGTTAGAGACCCCGCCCGTATGTACGTACATAGCCATATTTACTATCTTGCAGCGTGGTTGTACGTACGTGTACATGATATAGACGGGACTGTGTGACATGCTACGTCGGCGCCTCTACTTCAACACAGGCCGCTCCTTACTCGGCCATGGTACATCGCTGTAGAGAGACAGATCTACCACTATGTGCGTACACGTTCACGGCCAGACAGATAACGCTACCTTCGCTTCAACCTGGTGGGTCCCAGCTATCAGGTGGTAAAAAGCACTTCCTTCCGTGCGAAGATAAATCCGTTGGGTCCCAAATGTCAAGGGGGAACATTTTTTCGCGAAATACAAAGGTCCCTCTGGTGGGTCCGAGCTGTCAGGTGCAGGAATCATTATTTTGTGCGTAATAAGGAGGCACTTCCTTGCGTGTGGCCATGGACCCAGCTGTCAGCCTCTCCACGTACAGTCCTCTTCTGATGGTTGTCCTTTGTTGACCGCGTTGATGATGCCGTACCGTCCGAGAGCACCAAGGTGGTGGACGACGGCATGACCTAGGAAGGGAACCACCCGGAGCCAGGGAACACGCGGAGGGTAGTACGAGAGTTGACTGATTCGGCTGTAGTGTGAGGCTGCCGTCGCCACAGAATAACAGGGTGTGTGGATGATTAGAGGGATGGCCTGGCCAGTGGTGGGAGTAGTAGGGGGCGGTGAGGCCTGCGCGGCAGCACAGCCGGCCACGGGAGGCAGGAGCACGCGATGGTTTGTACGGCTGGAGCAAGAAAATCAGAGGTTGAAGAAGCAGTACGACCGTTGGATGTTCACAATCCAACGGTCACTGGTGATAGAATTGTTTGTTGAGTAAGTTGACAAAGCCCTGCGTACGCGTCAACTTAGTAGGGCCACAAGTCAGCCTCCAAATCTGGTGGGCCCCAGCTGTCATGGGGAGCACTCATTATTTTTCGCTTAATAAGGAGGCACTTCCTTCCGTACCAAGATATAGCTGGTGGGTCCCAGCTGTCATGGGGAGGATTCATTCTTTTTGGCATAATAAGGAAGTGCTTGCTTGTGTGTGGCCATGGACCATGTGGGTCCCAACTATCAGCCTCTCCATGTACATCCCTTCGTTTGTTGACAACGTTGACCACGCCGTGCCGAGAACACCAATGCGATGGACGACGGCGAGACCCAGCAAGTGAATGACCCGGAGGCGGCGATGCCACAGCAGTGGAGGGATGTGGGTGAGTAGAGGTATGGCCTGGCCAGTGGTGGGAGTAGTAGGGGGCGGTGAGGCCTGCGCGGCAGCACAGCCGGCCACGAGAGGCGGGAGCAGGCGGTCCCGCCGATGCTAGATTTGGCGGCTGGAGCAAGAAGATCAGAGATTAAAGAAGCACGACGACCGTTGGATTGACATCCAACGGGCTCGTCTGCTAGAATCGTTTGTTGACATATATAATAAGTAAAAAAATATTGCATACGCGTCAACTTAATAGGCCCACAAGTCAGACCATTCCCTATTTTTTTAATAATTTATAGCTCATTGCAACTTCTTATGCAATTTATTGCAGTCCATTTTTTTTGTTGGCCAGGGCCAGGGTTAAAAATTTAAACTAAATTTCGCATATTTCAGTAGGGTCCAAACTATTTTTAATACAGAAATGTTGAGCCAGATTTAAAGTACTTTGAAGATATATTCAAATTAGGTTAAAGCCCAGTGAAATTGGAATCTGAAAATGTGAAAAAATTCAGAAATTTGAAAGTAATTGCCAATTTGTCGTGTGTTTTTTATATTTACAGCCCATTTCATATTACTTTTAAGATTTGCAGCCATCTTGAAAGAGTTGCAGCCCAGTAGGGCGGAGAAAAATAAGTAGGCCTGGATTGGGTATTCTTCAGAAAAAATAAACTAGGCTAGCCATTTTCACAAAGAAAAAATAGATGGGCTGGTCATGTGGTGAACGAAAAATAGAAGCCTGGGCTAGACGGGCCACAGCCCAGTTGAAACCCTGCTCCGTTTCAACAATAACAAAAAAAATACTGCTTGAGCAGCTATGTCCCAGGTGTCAGCCGATCTCGTGTTGTTCCCTTGTCTATTGACTATATGCTGACAATGTCGTGGGTCCCAGATGTCAGCAAACCACTAGGAGGAAGCATTTTTCTTTTTCTATACGCTGACAATGGAGTATATAACAAAAAGTGAGGAACTTGCTTGCGTACGGCCATGGACATGATGGGTCCCTGCTGTCATCCTCTCGACATACAGTCCTCTCCCGATTCCTCTTGTTTGTTGACCAAGTTGACAATGTGAGAGGGCGGTGCCGCGGCGAGTGCACCAAAGTGCGCGGAGGACGACGGCGAGGCCTCGGACATCGGCGTTAATGATTTAGGAGACGGTGGGGCGGCGATGCGTGCACTGAGGCGCAGCCAGCCATGGGAGGCGGAAGCAGGCGGCCCCGCTGACGCTGGTTTGGTTTTGGCGGCCGGAGGAAGACGAGACTGAAGAAACACGACAGACTATAAAAGCAGTAGGAGTACTTAACAACCTTAACTGAAACCAGCAGGGGCACTTAACAACCATAGCTGAAAGCAGTATGAGTACTTATACAGGTTCAACCATACAAAGCATGCCTCGAACAGTGCTACTTTGCCTACAATTAACCAAGGGTGAGGCCACCAAGCCCCAGGACAAGGCCCAGGCGCCACCCCACGCATCCACAACCTTCTGAAAGCGGCTTCATCTCGCAATGTGGTCAATAAACAGGATATTCGCTTTAGAGCCATGGAAAAGCATGAGCATAACCTTCTGTCCTATTCTCCAAGATGGATGGGCGTTCATTATTTGAGACCACCCATGAATAAGTATCGTTTCACTTCCAAGGGAAATGGAGTAGGTCGACATAAACATCATGTTGTGACCAAGCGCAAGTCTGACCCGACCATGGTCAGGCATCTGTATAGGAACAATAGAACTGGGCAGTTCCTGTTTCAAGAAGATCACAGCTGTAAAACTGTGTATAAGCAAGAGTTTATGAACAACATATATAATAGAAAATAGCTCATATCATAAGTTTCTTGACACAGTTGGACCTGTTCAACGTGTGCACCAGTGGCACACATATCCCACGTGGCCTTACACCATTGAAACGCCCCACAAGGACCTCAAGACGATCAATAAAGTGTAGGAACTGGTGGATGTCGTCCCAGTCAACTTCAGTGCCGTCAGTAACAGTCGAGTTCTTATAGAATAACAAACGAGTAGTGTGCTTAACTTTGAAATAACCTACACGTGCCACCAATTATAAGAAATATTAGTTAGAAGTAGCATCTTCGTGAGAGAAGGGAATCACAAATTGTTGCTACTTCTAAAGTCAAATTGTGATTAGTTGGATAGAATAGGTGGATTAAGAAGTAATCGAGGCAACATGCAAGAACCAGATACAAAACTAACATGGATGAACTACTGGAATGACGTCAGGGTGGAAGATCACAGTGAAGATGAGACCAGGTTCTACTATTTCCATCAACATTCGTGCGCCAACTTTCAGTCCGTAACACTTGAGAAAGTTTATCCAAGTTCGGCCATAAAAAAAGCAGCAATCTTCTTGGTTCATGAACCCAACTCAGAACTTATATCCATGGCTTGTCTTCAATGTGACCATTAAACTGGTGTATTCAGTTATGGCAAGGCCGACCATCTTGAGTACATGTGTTCTGGCAGAGCAAGGAATGCACTGCAGGAAAAATAATATGAGAACACAATGTATTCACTATCCAAATATAGAAATAATTTCCTATTTCACGTCAATGTTGACCATGGTACTAGTACGTTTTATCCAAATATAGCAATCCAAATTTCTAAATTAGTCGACAGCATGTTCAAAAAACCCCACCCTCCCGGATAGAAAAGAGGATTCTAGGAACATACTGTGCGTGTTTTAAAATCCTATGTTAGGATGAGAAGGAACAAGTGTGGCGTCTCGCTGAGGGCGCAGAAACCTGTAGGGTCCTCGCACTTCGGGCACTGCAAATGAAACACACTAGATTCAGTAGGAAGAAAAATGTATCAACGGCGGCGGCTAGCATCCTAGGATTACCCGCGACCAAGGGACTAGGATTTATCGGGGACGGATGAAGAATTCGTACCTGGTTCTCCTTGTGAAAACTCTACGCAATCGTCGAGAGGAGATTTTCTCCGAACAAGCAGACGAGGGAGAAGGGGATTCAGGCCCAGTGAAATATTGCTGCTTCATCCGTCCAGCTTACTGCTACTACTGGAAAGGTGGGGGTTTTTGTGATTTGATGGCTCATTGGGCATTACTACGGCGCTACAACCGGGGTGAGTCTACCATGCAGTTGGGCACTCTAATTTGGTGCATGGCATGTGGAACGTGTTGCCGGATGCCCCACATATCAGCGAAAGGAAGTAGAAAGGCAGGAGTAACTAGTTACACATAAATATATTTTTGATAGAGAGATACACCCTCTGTAAAGAAATATAAAAATCTTTTATATCCCCTACCGCAAGAGTAACTGGATGCCCCACATATTAGCGAAAGGAAGTAGAAAGGTGGGAGTAACTAGTATCACATAACTTTATACATAAGAAAAATCAAGGGGAATATATATAACATAATATGGAGGTTCAAATGAGAATATAATACTCAAACAGGCTGACGGTTCTGGACTTTGGGCCACAGGCCGGTGGGCCTGCATGTTTGGGGGCCCATGTGTTCTAACTCAGCGCATTTCATATTGCAAGCGGTCGGTACGTCGCTGGTTTTAGATGCTGTCGCAAGGCGAATACAGAAAATTAAATAAAGCACTGCAGCTGTTAGAATGAAATCAAACGACAGTTCCTAACCAGCAATTAGAGTTGCAATTCTTTCACGATATCCTACATGATAAATAATACTGTCGTACTACTTATACACATAGGACACTTGTTTCACCATGCCATATTATTACATCAAAATCTCTCGGAGGATAGATCTGTTCGGCAGTTGTGTGCTGCTACTGAAGAATTTCAAAGTTGATTTGGACCAGCTCTCCATGCCAAGAAAGTTCGATTTTGACATCATCCCCTACCGCAAGATTTGATAGAGTTTTGAACCTTGACCATCCTTTAGCATCAATCATCATGCGACCATCCTTTGTACTTACGGTATATTGAGCAGTTCATCCACACCAAGGTTTGCAAACAAGAAGACATACACAAACAGTTAGATCAACATAGTGAATCATGTGAAACAACATGGAAAGAAAAAAGAACGAAGCACTTGGGCTGCCAATGCTTACCAAGAAGGTGGAGATGTCGGTTTTTGTAAGGACTTTGGTATATGCAGTGTGAACTGCAGCCCAGTCTGTTGTCGGTGCAAGTGCTGGTTCCGTTGCCGTTGCACAGGCCGGAGCAGATGCAAGTGCAACTTCAAGTGTTGGTGCAGGTGCCAGAGCTGTTGCTGGTGCCCGTGTCGGTGCGACTGGTAGTCTCATAGCTGCTATCGGAGATGGTGCTCCTTGTGGAGCTGGTGCCGGTGTCGGAGCAGGTGCCCGTGTTGGTGCCCGATCCACCGGTAGATCAGCTTGATCTGCTGACGCGGTCGGTGCGCAATCCTCTGGTGGATCAGACTGAGTTGCTGCCGCTGTCAGTGCTAGAGCCAGTGTCATCGGAGAAGGTGCCGATGCTCGATCCGATGCTGAAGGTGGTACCGATGTGCGAGACAGCAGCGATCGTCTCTGGTCTGCTATGATTTCATACTTCAGCTTTCTAACTTCACTAGGCTCCTTGACCTTGATCCAGTCTTTTTCTTCACTTCTTTTAAATGTGAGAAGGACTAATTGTGGCGTGTTTGTTAAACCAAACTACAGTTCATCATAGGGCTTCAGATTATACTCAGACAACAGACTGATCCAATTGTGTCCAGTAATATAAGTGATGGGCAGTGCCTTCGTTACTGACATCACATAAGAAGTGAAACCTGCAAAAATAACCATCATAGAGCAAACCAAACGGTTTATTCTGTAACGAATGTCACATGGCAAAACCTGCATCGTAAAATTTGCAGCAAAAGTAAGAAAACACGACAGTAAATCAATAAGATTTACTTGATGTGACATGAGTGAATCCTTACCAGGAAATCACTATGTTCAAGTTCTAAATTGAAGGTTGATCGTCCAATTACGGGTGGCATGCAGGGCCCCCGCTTACTCCCACAGGCAGGACAGTCCAAAGGTCATGACAAATCGTATGGACCGAACATCCATGGGACTGGAAATCCTGGTGGGTGCGATAACTGCAATGCATACAGATACTGGAGTGTAACCATAATTGATAAACCGTGCTCAGAAAAAAGATGATCTGGATACTTCAAAATATACAGACTGAATTGAGTGGATAGACATTAACATAGATTGTTCTCAGGACTCACCACACAACAGAAGTGGCAGTACTAAACAATACAGGGTTCACACACACAAATCAAGTACTGAACAATAGTACTTACTATAGACAAGCAAAGTTGAACTAATTAAACTCTGCAGACTATTTCTTGCCACCGACCTACAGGATGTACCCCACATAACTGACTAGGCCATGGACTTCATGAGAGATGTCTACTGGCACCATCGCCATCTCGTCAACCTTGGAGAACCTAACAGAGTGGTCTTTCCACTCATAAACATGATGATGAAGACAGTCCACATCAGATTTGTCAGGAAGCTTTACAAGAACCACACCCTTCGTAATCCAAGGCACAACTAGGAAATTGTTGTGGTGAAGTGCACCCTCGAGAACACGCCTGACAACAATGCTACCGGAAAACACATGTTCACGACACGTGGTGACAAGGACACAACAGCTGGATAGTTTAGTAGTAGAACTCATCCTCAGGTCTTCCACTTCAGACGGCATGACTTTGAGAACTTCATCTCCACCGCGGACCTGGTTCTAATTAAAACAGAAATAAAATATTTTATTACTACCTTCATTCAGAAATATAAGATGATTTTCGATATTTTACTCCATATAAGACTACATATACGCATAGAAATGAGTGATCAAAGACACTAGAACATGTCTTCAAAGGCATGAGAGCAGAGGGATTACTTGCAATATCCATAACACGAGTTACTGAGGCTACTATACTCTCTTCAAAGGCATGAGAGCTAAAATCTTGCATTTCCTACAGCTAGCATTGATGTTCATGAAGTAGTTGAAAGTGATCTATAAGAAATTAGTGTTATGTGCAATAATCATATGTATGTCAACCTCTCGCATGTTTTGGTCAAAAGAGCAATTTAGAACTGTCATTTGCCACACAAAAATAACATGCAAGATCACCCAGAAAGTTGTACTGCTAGTACTAGTACTACGTGTTAGATGAAAAAACACGATCAAGATCGCCAAAAAGATCGTCAGGAAGAGATATTACCTGGACTTGCTTAATGAGGGATCCCGGAGAGGTGGGCTTGGACAGGGCGATGGCCTTGAGCTTGTCTGCGGTAGTCTCGGCGGGGTGCTTGCGCTTCTTCGTACCCTGAGCCTCGACGGTTTTGGCCAGCGCCATAGACGTCACTTCGGCCGGTGCTCCAGGGTCCATTAAGAAACTGTCAAATAGAAATACAAGAAAAGAAACCATAATCACAAACCCAAAAGAAGAATAGAGAGGGAGTTATAGGATCAGTCTCGGGGTTGCAAGACCGGGTCTTGGCCAGAAGCAACACGCGCTCACCTTTCCTTCTTTGGGAGAGAAGAACAATGGCAGAAGCGGGTCAGGGTTTTCTTGAAGAAATGAGGAACAAGATGAGGGAGAAGCGAGTTGGGGTTTTCTTCAAGAGAGGAAAATGAGGGAGAAGAGTGAAATGATGGTTGCTTCGTCCGTCCAACTTACTGCTGGAAAGGTGGGGGTTTTGTGATTTGATGGCTCATTGGGCATTACTGCGGCGCTTCGACCGGTGTAGTCTACCGTGCAGTTGTGCACTCTATTACGGAGTAATTTAGTGCATGGCAAGTGGACTCCGATGCTGGCTGTCCCACACATCGACGAAAGTGAGTAGCAAGGTTCCCGACGACCGTCGAGGAGGATCCGCATGGTAGAGTGTGTCCACTATTTCTGAAGAAAAAAATGATTACAGCAAGCGTTTCCACTCTTACGACGGAGGAGTGTGAAACACGGCAGCCACTTGAACTTACACAGTACTCCTACTACTAGCCATGTGCAGTGGTTCATACGTCAGTACTATATAATCTTGTTGCTAGTGTAGTAAGATATGACGATAACAAATGATGTTGTGCGCATGTCAACTATATGAACAGTAATGTAACATACCCCTTTTTTGACTGTCCGGTCGAGAATGAACGGTGAGATCAATGTTAACAGAACTAGGTCTACAGTGCACGGAGAGTACGGTGCTACAGTACTCCACGAAACATGAACCATATGAAGCATGAATCAGTGTTAGGCAGGCTGTACACTACTAGGAAAAGGCCTGTTAGTGGCGCACCTGTTTTGGCCATTAATGGCGCACTACAGGTGCGCCACTATCATCACGCCATTAGTAAATAATACTAATGGCGCACCCATGGTGCGCCATTAGTATACCAGACAGTAGTGGCGCACCAGGAAGTGCGCCATTAGTATGTCGCCTGGTGCGCCATTAGTATGCCTCACAGGGGCCATATTTACCTTGTGCTCTGGGTTACTAATGGCACACTTCTATGTGGTGCGCCATTACTAAGTCAGATAGTAATGGCGCACCACATAGAAGTGTGCCATTACTAACAAATTTTTTTCAAAAAAAATTTTAAAAAAAATTTCAATTTTTTTTTTCAATTTTTTTTTTCGTTTTTTTCTTAATCTCGGGTCACTATGGCTTAATCTCGGGTCAATATGCTTAATCTCAAGTCAAGCGCACTAAGTGGTCAAACTTCCCGGAAGGTCACCCATCCTCACACTACTCCAGCCCGAGCACGCTTAACTTCGCAGTTCTATCCAACCCCAGCACCACCTCACTTAACAAACACTTGTTGATATATCTATGATATCAATCCTATTAAACCTTGTTGATGTCTAGGACTTTATTCATGTTCATGAGTGTGATGAAATTTTGGAAAAATATTTCAAACTTTTCGGTCATATTACGTATCATATTTTGAAAAAAAATCTAAAAAAAAAATTCGAAACCAATTTTTTTTCTGTTACTAGTGGCGCACCTAGCAAATGGTGCGCCACTAGTAAGTTTGAATTTTTTTTCCATTTTTTCCCCTCTAGATCTTAAAAGCTCCGTATCTTTCGTTTTGTTAGGTTTTTGGGGATTCTGAAAATGTTTAACGAGGTTTCCCCGTTAAATTCAGATGTAACTTTTCGAGTAGACGATTTTTCATATAAAAAACTTTTTCATCGGAGTTCGTATGCAAAAGTTATGCCCATTTTACAAATTCTCGAGAGATTTTGCAAAAAAGTCGAAAATTCATGTTTGTAAATTTTGCTAACAACTAGACCACATATCACATGGGAATCTTATTTTCTTTTATTTTTTTGACATTTCTATCATTTTCTTTTATTTATTTTTAAACTGAAAAGACGGTCCACCGGGGGGGTGCATTTGGTGAATAAATTGTAAGACTCGGAAAGTTAGTAATGGCGCACCACGTAACAGGTGAGCCATTAGTAACCCTGGTTACTAATGGCGCACCTGTTACGTGGTGCGCCATTACTAGTTTTGCAAAAAAAAAAGTTTAGTAGTGGCGCACCAGTGGATAGTGTGCCATTACTAGTTTGAACTAGTAATGGCGCACTGTACCCAGGTGCGCCATTACTAGTTTTGAAAAAAAAGTAAAAAAAAAATGTGTTAGTAGTGGCGCACAGAGTGTGTGGTGCGCCATTACTAGTTAAAACTAGTAATGGCGCACTGTGCCCTGGTGCGCCATTAATAGTTTTGGAAAAATAAAAATAAAATTTGCTAGTAATGGCGCACCGTGTGTCTGGTGCGCCATTAGTATTGAGGACACTAATGGCGCACCTATATCTGGTGGCAGTGGCGCACCACATACATGGTGCGCCATTAATGTCCATATCAGCTATAGCCCTTTTCCTAGTAGTGGTATGAAGGGTGCATGGGAGCAAAAGTTCCCTTCTCGACCCACTTTTGGGTGTTTGGCAGAGTGCATGAAGGGTGCATGAGTCCATAGTAGTAGGTTAATGATAACCCACAAGTATAGGGGATCGCAACAGTTTTCGAGGGTAGAGTATTCAACCCAAATTTATTGATTTGACACAAGGGGAGCCAAAGAATATTCTCAAGTAGGGGGGGGGGGGGGGGGGGGGGGGGGGGGGGGGGGGGGGGGGGGGGGGGGGGGGGGGGGGGGGGGGGGGGGGGGGGGGGGGGGGGGGGGGGGGGGGGGGGGGGGGGGGGGGGGGGGGGGGGGGGGGGGGGGGGGGGGGGGGGGGGGGGGGGGGGGGGGGGGGGGGGGGGGGGGGGGGGGGGGGGGGGGGGGGGGGGGGGGGGGGGGGGGGGGGGGGGGGGGGGGGGGGGGGGGGGGGGGGGGGGGGGGGGGGGGGGGGGGGGGGGGGGGGGGGGGGGGGGGGGGGGGGGGGGGGGGGGGGGGGGGGGGGGGGGGGGGGGGGGGGGGGGGGGGGGGGGGGGGGGGGGGGGGGGGGGGGGGGGGGGGGGGGGGGGGGGGGGGGGGGGGGGGGGGGGGGGGGGGGGGGGGGGGGGGGGGGGGGGGGGGGGGGGGGGGGGGGGGGGGGGGGGGGGGGGGGGGGGGGGGGGGGGGGGGGGGGGGGGGGGGGGGGGGGGGGGGGGGGGGGGGGGGGGGGGGGGGGGGGGGGGGGGGGGGGGGGGGGGGGGGGGGGGGGGGGGGGGGGGGGGGGGGGGGGGGGGGGGGGGGGGGGGGGGGGGGGGGGGGGGGGGGGGGGGGGGGGGGGGGGGGGGGGGGGGGGGGGGGGGGGGGGGGGGGGGGGGGGGGGGGGGGGGGGGGGGGGGGGGGGGGGGGGGGGGGGGGGGGGGGGGGGGGGGGGGGGGGGGGGGGGGGGGGGGGGGGGGGGGGGGGGGGGGGGGGGGGGGGGGGGGGGGGGGGGGGGGGGGGGGGGGGGGGGGGGGGGGGGGGGGGGGGGGGGGGGGGGGGGGGGGGGGGGGGGGGGGGGGGGGGGGGGGGGGGGGGGGGGGGGGGGGGGGGGGGGGGGGGGGGGGGGGGGGGGGGGGGGGGGGGGGGGGGGGGGGGGGGGGGGGGGGGGGGGGGGGGGGGGGGGGGGGGGGGGGGGGGGGGGGGGGGGGGGGGGGGGGGGGGGGGGGGGGGGGGGGGGGGGGGGGGGGGGGGGGGGGGGGGGGGGGGGGGGGGGGGGGGGGGGGGGGGGGGGGGGGGGGGGGGGGGGGGGGGGGGGGGGGGGGGGGGGGGGGGGGGGGGGGGGGGGGGGGGGGGGGGGGGGGGGGGGGGGGGGGGGGGGGGGGGGGGGGGGGGGGGGGGGGGGGGGGGGGGGGGGGGGGGGGGGGGGGGGGGGGGGGGGGGGGGGGGGGGGGGGGGGGGGGGGGGGGGGGGGGGGGGGGGGGGGGGGGGGGGGGGGGGGGGGGGGGGGGGGGGGGGGGGGGGGGGGGGGGGGGGGGGGGGGGGGGGGGGGGGGGGGGGGGGGGGGGGGGGGGGGGGGGGGGGGGGGGGGGGGGGGGGGGGGGGGGGGGGGGGGGGGGGGGGGGGGGGGGGGGGGGGGGGGGGGGGGGGGGGGGGGGGGGGGGGGGGGGGGGGGGGGGGGGGGGGGGGGGGGGGGGGGGGGGGGGGGGGGGGGGGGGGGGGGGGGGGGGGGGGGGGGGGGGGGGGGGGGGGGGGGGGGGGGGGGGGGGGGGGGGGGGGGGGGGGGGGGGGGGGGGGGGGGGGGGGGGGGGGGGGGGGGGGGGGGGGGGGGGGGGGGGGGGGGGGGGGGGGGGGGGGGGGGGGGGGGGGGGGGGGGGGGGGGGGGGGGGGGGGGGGGGGGGGGGGGGGGGGGGGGGGGGGGGGGGGGGGGGGGGGGGGGGGGGGGGGGGGGGGGGGGGGGGGGGGGGGGGGGGGGGGGGGGGGGGGGGGGGGGGGGGGGGGGGGGGGGGGGGGGGGGGGGGGGGGGGGGGGGGGGGGGGGGGGGGGGGGGGGGGGGGGGGGGGGGGGGGGGGGGGGGGGGGGGGGGGGGGGGGGGGGGGGGGGGGGGGGGGGGGGGGGGGGGGGGGGGGGGGGGGGGGGGGGGGGGGGGGGGGGGGGGGGGGGGGGGGGGGGGGGGGGGGGGGGGGGGGGGGGGGGGGGGGGGGGGGGGGGGGGGGGGGGGGGGGGGGGGGGGGGGGGGGGGGGGGGGGGGGGGGGGGGGGGGGGGGGGGGGGGGGGGGGGGGGGGGGGGGGGGGGGGGGGGGGGGGGGGGGGGGGGGGGGGGGGGGGGGGGGGGGGGGGGGGGGGGGGGGGGGGGGGGGGGGGGGGGGGGGGGGGGGGGGGGGGGGGGGGGGGGGGGGGGGGGGGGGGGGGGGGGGGGGGGGGGGGGGGGGGGGGGGGGGGGGGGGGGGGGGGGGGGGGGGGGGGGGGGGGGGGGGGGGGGGGGGGGGGGGGGGGGGGGGGGGGGGGGGGGGGGGGGGGGGGGGGGGGGGGGCTGCAAACATTTATTCAAAGGAGAAGACAAGGTAATATGGGCTCTTTGTTAGATCAACAATAATGCATATGAGAGCCACTCAACATTTTCATCGCGGTCTTCTCCTCTCGACCCCCAAAGAAAAGAAAATAATTTCAAAGAAACACACTAACATGTTTTTGGAGTTTTTGTTTTTCTGAAGAAAGTAAAACAAGAACGAGAAAAACTATTTACACGGGAAAGCTCCCAACAAGCAAAAGGAGAACGAGAAATCTTTTTGGGTTTTCTTTTAATATCACAACTAAGCATGCATAGAAAGTAAACTAACTGCAACTAATTTTTT
The DNA here is from genome assembly GCA_036873465.1 of Thinopyrum obtusiflorum. NCBI lineage: Eukaryota > Viridiplantae > Streptophyta > Magnoliopsida > Poales > Poaceae > Thinopyrum > Thinopyrum obtusiflorum. Next base: position 15,902 of record JAAAWM010011420.1, on the reverse strand, counting down.
TCTCAAAGTTTTTCAAACACATAAGAAGAAAGCGAGAAAAAGAAATAAACTAACATGGATATTACAATGAAAAAGTATGAACACCGACAACTGAAATAAGTGTGTGAACATGAATGTAATGTCGGTGAGAAATACGTACTCCCCCAAGCTTAGGCTTTTGGCCTAAGTTGGTCTAGGTCCACGACTGGCCCGGATTGTATCCAAAATCGTAGTTGGGGCTATACTGTGCTGCGGCAGCTACCGCTTGGTGAGCTGCTTCCTAGAGACGAGCAGCCTCCGCTGTTCTCTCATACTCATTTGCCTCCTCTCTAGTTATAAAATATCTCCCATTTACCTAAAAGTTAAAGAAGGCAGGAGCAGGAAGGGTAATATGGACGGCACGCCGTCTGTCAAAAATTAGTCGGTATTGGAGGGACTGTTCGTTCCTCTCAAAAAATTGGTAGCGTACCATAGCCTCATAATCTAGAAAAGCAGGTGGCAACTCAATGTCATACCCTCTCACGGGTACCCCCAAATAATTAGCTAAACGAGTTGCATAAATCCCACCAAATAAATCTCCATCTTTAGCATTATGATGTAACCTTCTCGCAATAATAGCCCCCAAGTTATATCGCTTATCACGTAACACCGCACACTTAAGGACACTAAGATCTGGAACGCAAAGGTGACTATGATCATGCTTACCATTAATACATCTACCTATAAAGAGAGCAAAATAATGTATGGCAGGAAAGTGAATGCTCCCTATGGTAGCTTGAGTGATATTTCTAGTTTCTCTTACAGTGAGGCTAGCAAGGAAATCATTGTATTCATATTTGTGAGGCTCACTAAGAAGTCCCCATTGTGGAATTATGCATGCAGTACTAAAATCTTCAAGATCCATGGTATATGATTCATCATATAGATCAAATAAAACAGTATGGGTATTACGCTTAGATGAAAATTCAAACCTCCGCATGAAGGAATCAGTGAGGTAATAGTATTGTCGGCACTTATCTAACATGAAGTCCTCAAGGCCGGCATTTTGTACGTATGCATCAAACTCATCCTTGAAACCTGCATGAACCATGAATTCATCCGACGGCCATTCACAAGGTTGCACTTGAGCTTCCCTTGGCGGTTCAAGGTCCGGCTCCTGTATAGCAGGCCTCAGTGCTTGTTTCCTCGAAGAACCACCTTGATAAATTTTCCTAGACATTTTTCCTCCTTTGAAAGATTTCTGAAATTTTTAGTGACTCAAAATAAAAGTGAACCAAACTCAACAAAATTGATAGCAACTACTCCCACAAGTGCCTAGAAGCTATATCATGCATTAAAATTACTTTAGACCATATAAATTTGACATGCAAGCTCAAGAACAAGGTCACCACAGCAGCAAAAATTTGCAATGAATAAAGCACTAGAACAAAAACTAATTGGACCATTGGAGGAGTCACATACCGAAGAACAATCCCCCAAAGCAGTTTTGTGAATGGGGCTTTGAGCAACGAGATCGAAAATGGCAGCAAGATGAGCAAGAACACGAGTTTGAGCTATGGGATGATTTTTCTAGAGGAAGAAGGAGAGGATGGGTGCTGGAATAAGTGGAGGGGGCCACGTGGGGCCCACAAGGTCAGGGGGCACGCCCTCCACCCTTGTGGCCAGCCGGCGAGGCCCCCTGGTGTGTTCTAAGTGCCAGAAATTCTCAAATATTCTATAAAAAATCATACTAAATTTTCAGGGCATTTGGAGAACTTTTATTTTCAGGACATTTTTATTACATGGATAATTCAGAAAACAGACAGAAAATACTATTTTTGCTTTATTTAATCTAAATAACAGAAAGTAAAAAGTAGGTACAGAAAGTTGTGCTTTCTAAATTCATCCATCTCATGCTCATCAAAAGGAATCCATTAACAAGGTTGATCAAGTCTTATTAACAAACTTCTTCCGAATGACATGAAATCGGAGAATTTTTGAATAACACTAGGTTACCTCAATGGGGATATGCATGTCCCCAACAATAAGAATATCATATTTCTTTTTGGCAGTAGGTAGAGGGAATTCAAATCCTCCAATAGTAATAGTTGAAATTTTTCCAATAGAATTGATACTATGAACTTGAGGTTGTTTCTTCGGAAAGTGTACCATATGCTCATTACCATTAACATGAAAAGTGACATTGCCTTTGTTGCAGTTAATAACAGCCCCTGCAGTATTCAAAAAGGGTCTACCAAGGATGATCGACATACTGTTGTCCTCAGGAATATCAAGAATAACAAAGTCCGTTAAGATAGTAACATTTGCAACCACAACAGGCACATCCTCGCAAATACCGATGGGTATAGCAGTTGATTTATCAGCCATTTGCAAAGAGATTTCAGTAGGTGTCAACTTATTCAATTCAAGTCTACGATATAAAGAGAAAGGCATAACACTAACACCGGCTCCAAGATCACATAAAGCAGTTTTAACATAGTTTCTTATGAGCGGGGAAATATTTTGCAGAGAAGTAGTAAATCATATCCTGGGGACTACGCACACAACCAGGAGCAAGAGAATTAAACCATAACTTAGCATCACCCTTTAATGAGAAAGGAAACAACTTAAGAATATAGTAATAGCGAATTTTTTCCTCATGAGCAAATAGGGTGGCTATATCATTCAATTTAGTAAGATGTGCCACAACAGTTTCAGATTCATAACCATAGAAAGGATCAGATTCAACCAAAGTAATTAACTTAGGATCGATAGAGAATTCATAATCCTTATCAGTAACAAAGATAGGTGAAGTAGCAAAATTGGAATCATATTTCATTCTAGCATTCAAGGATTTTTCTTTCAGCTTGGCTAACAATTTCTTAAGATCTTCTCCATCATTGCAAGCAAGAAAGTCTCTAGCAGTTTCTTCATCCATAATATAACCCTCAGGTACAACAGGCAATTCATATCTAGGGGGAGAATCATAATCTTCAGTTTCAATAATATCATCAGTTTCAGTAATTTCATTTTCTCTAACCCTAGCAAGTTGTTCATCAAGAAATTCACCAAGTGGCACAGTATTATCAAGCATAGAAGTAGTTTCATCATAAGCATCATGCATAGCAGAAGTGGCATCATCGATAACATGTGACATATCGGAATCAATAGCAGGTGTAGGTGTCGCAAGTTTACTCAAAACAGAAGGTGAATCAAGTGCAGAGCTAGATGGCAGTTCCTTACCTTCCCTCGTAGTTGAGGCAAAAATCTTAGTTCTTTGATCTTTCAAATTCCTCATAGTGATCAACAGATATAAATCCCAAGTGACTCAGAGAATAGAGCTATGCTCCCTGGCAACGATGCCAGAAAAAGGTCTTGATAACCCACAAGTATAGGGGATCGCAATAGTTTTCGAGGGTAGAGTATTCAACCCAAATTCATTGATTCGACACAAGGGGAGCCAAAGAATATTCTCAAGTATTAGCAGCTGAGTTATCAATTCAACCACACCTGAAAGACTTAATATCTGTAGCAAAGTATTTAGTAGCAAAGTAGTATGGAAGTAACGGTAACGGTGGCAAAAGTAACAGTAGCAGTTTTGTAGTAATCGTAACAGTGGCAACGGAAAAGTAACTTAGCAAAGATCAATATGAAACGAGCTCGTAGGCAATGGATCAATGATGGATAATTATGTTGGATGGCATTCATCATGTAATGGTTATAACATAGGGTGACACAGAACTAGCTCCAATTCATCAATATAATGTAGGCATGTATTCCGTATATAGTCATACGTGCTTATGGAAAAGAACTTGCATGACATCTTTTGTCCTACCCTCCCATGGCAGTGGGGTCCTATTGGAAACTAAGAGATATTAAGGCCTCCTTTTAATAGAGTACCGGACCAAAGCATTAACACTTAGTGAATACCTGAAGTCCTCAAACTACGGTCATCACCGGGAGTGGTCCCGACTATTGTCACTCCGGGGTTGCCGGATCATAACACGTAGTAGGTGACTATAACTTGCAAGATAGGATCAAGAACACAAATATATTCATGAAAACATAATAGGTTCAGATCTAAAATCATGGCACTCGGGCCCTAGTGACAAGCATTAGGCATAGCAAAGTCATAGCAACATCAATCTTAGAACATAGTGGATACTAGGGATCAAACCCTAACAAAACTAACTCAATTACATGGTAAATCTCATCCAACCCATCACGGTCCAGAAAGCCTACGATGGAATTACTCATGCACGGCAGTGAGCATCATGAAATTGGTGATGGAGGATGGTTGATGATGATGATGGCGACGGATTCCCCTCTCCGGAGCCCCGAACGGACTCCAGATCTGCCCTCCCGAGGAAGAACAGGGCTTGGCGGCGGCTTCGTATCGTAAAACGCGATGAATCCTTCTCTCTGGTTTTTTCTCCCGAACATGAATATATGGAGTTGGAGTTGAGGTCGATGGAGGTCCAGGGGGCCCACAAGGTCGGAGGGCGCGTCCCCCACCCTTATGACCAGGGTGTGGGCCCCCTTCACTTGATTCTTTCGCCAATATTTTTTATTAATTCCAAAAGTTATCTTCGTGAAGTTTCAGGTCATTCCGAGAACTTTTTATTCTGCACAAAAATAACACCATGGCAATTCTGCTGAAAACGGCGTCAGTCCGGGTTAGTTCCATTCAAATCATGCAAGTTAGGGTCCAAAACAAGGGCAAAATAGTTTGGAAAAGTAGATATGATGGAGACGTATCAGTTAACACAAATACGCATGCATGAAGAGGGGTGCTGAGATGAGCATGCACGAAGAGGGAACAACTATATTGAGATGAGAATGCAACCAAACACACCCACATGATTTGTGCTACAGTGACTGATCTGCACCGTCTGAGTTTGATCCAACGGTCATGTTGCGCCGAGACATGGATATGCCCATGCAGAGGATGCCTAAACACCACCGAAGTCCCTCTGCTTCTCGAGGCACATGATGTTGGTGATGCAGGGTGCCACCGCCCGCAGAGCCCGCTCCCGGTCAACGGGAGCCAGCTCGTCAAAGGCGGCGTCCAATGGCACGAATGGATTCCTGTGACGAAGCCCTGAGAGGATACGCCCGGCAATGGTGACGGCCACCCGCAACCCCTCCTTGTCCAGCTCTGCCCCCACCATCGCGTGGAGATGGCTCAGCTCCTCAGAGATATAGGTGAAGAAGGAGACCAAGTCAGGAACCGCAGCTCATTGAAGTCAATGGGGTGGTCGAACGGGTTTAGCCCGACAGCCGGCAAGGTCGCGCTGGCACGACGGTAGGCATCGCACAGCCGCAACACGTGTGTGGCAACATGGTCCACCAAGTGGTTGAGGCAATCCTGGACCTCGTCATGATCGGCCCGCTTGCGCTCCAGCCGGCTCGCCTGACCGTCTATCGTATCTCCCACTTTCTGCAGCAACACCGCCGATGCCTCAAGCATCTTTGTGGTGGACGCCTGCCTCTTTTGAAGCTCCATGAACTCCCGCACATAAAGGAGGAGCATGGCACTCCTCTCCTCCTTGAGCTCACGGAGCTCCACGTCCTTGGCCCTGAGCTTCGCATCCTTGGCATGGAGCTCCTGTGTCAGGCGCCTCACCTCAGAGTTCGTCATCTGGTGCGCCACCATGGAACCAAGTAGAAGCAATGGGGAGAGGAAGCAAAGGGGGCGAAACGGCAGAAAGGCAATGCAATCTACGGGAAGGCGGAGGGAGCTAGCCGAGGAGCGGGATGAATCTTTTGGTTTTCACCATGGGAAAACACCAGTCGATGACTTTTCACTTCACGGAGCAGTGGGTTTTATAGGTGGAATCATCATCACTAATTGCTGCCGTGCCTACTCTCGTCAATCAAAAAATTAAAATCATGCCGCGCCTGCCACACCCAAAGACCAGTGCAATGCAGCGGTGGATATTTAAATTTACCTACCAGCAAGGAGAGAAAAAAGGGGTGAAAAAACAAATGTGGCAGCGGCCTAGCTACTCGGTCGCACTAGCCCAACTAGCTAGCCACCGTGCTTCACTGATGTACTCGGCGGGAAAGGTGGGCCTTTGTGATTTAACGACTCATTTACTTGCTTTGGCGCTATGACTGAGGAGGACCCAGAAAATGCGTGGTAGGGCATCCCACATCTCGGCAAGGAATAAAATATGCGTACACCACCCGGGAGGACCCAGAAACCGCGCGGTAGGGTGTGCCACATCTCGGCACGGAGGGAAAATGTGTGTGTAAAAATAAACTGTATCGAACTACCTATGGTTCGACCTCGGGACCCAGCCAATCGGTCAAAAATACCCCACTAGCCACACAGCTTCATCATGCTAATGTGGCACGGAGGATAGGTGTGGTTAGCTTCGTCTCGACCAGCCACAATGTCTCTTGTTCTAGGCGATTCATCTATTTTCCTAGCATTTTTTTAGTTATAATAACACCATGGCAAGCTCGCACTGCTCTTCGTGTGTGCCCGTGCGTCTAAAGATTGTACTACTAGATGGAGAGGAGAGAGAGATGGTAGACATGGGACCCACTAGTAAGTCAGTCAACGTTAATGCACTTGTTGACGAGCCACTCCCTCTACTCTACTCAACGTAATACTGTATAAAATCAAGTTATGCGACAAAGCCAACAACCGTTGCGGTTTCAGGCTATTGACATAAGCTTTGTACTCCAGGTTGCCGGTTCGAATCTCGTCCTTCAGGTTTGTTACTTTTAGGTCCAAATTTGATCAATGACAAGTGGGCCTCCTGTGTGTTGTTCCGATATTTCAGTGTAGGATAGTTTTTTTGCACAAACACTTTGCGCGGTTAGACAAGTTATGGCACTAGTTACACGTATTTTGCAAGTTTAGGAACAAAAATGACAGCGGCATAGAATATCACATGCTCCCCGCAGCTTAGATGCTATGGTGATACGAGATTTTACGTCGTTGGATCTGAGATCCAAAGGCTTGGGAGTAGTCTTTGTAATTATGCGCAATTTCCAAACTCTCCAAGGGTTTTTTTGCAAAAAAACCATTCAGGCCTCGTGTGAGCCGCTGGATCTTGGATCCAACAGCTCCTAGTAACTCATATTAGGTGCTCCCTGCAGCTTAATTAGCCGCTTCAATGATATGAGCATCTAGGTCATTGGATCTGAGATCCAATGCCATGTGCGTAGTATTTGTACTTTCTGCGCAATTCCCAAACTCTTTGAGGCCTATATTGCAAAAACATTCAAATCTCCTACTGCGAGCCATTAGATCTCTCGGGAACTCATATCACCATAGAATCTACGGTGTGGGAGCACCTCATATTCCCCCGCGCGAGAAAACATCAGGTGCTCTTGCAGCTTGGATCCTACGGTGATACGAGCTTCGAGGTCGTTCGATCTAAGATCCAATGGCATCTGAGTAGTCTTTGTGCTTGCGGCTGCGCCCAAACTCCTTGGGGGCTTTTCTGCAAAAACATTTGAACCACCAAGGAGTCGTTGGATCTCAGATCCAACGGCTCTGAGGAGCTTGTATCACCACAACATCTAAGGTGTGGTAGCACGTGATATTCTTAAACACAAGAGAATATGAGGTCTTCCCTCATCTTAGATGCTACGATGATACGAGTTTCGAGGCCGTTGGATATGGGATCCAAGGGCATCTGAGTAGTTTTGGTACTAATTGTGTGCAATTCCCAAACACATTAAGGTTTCTTATAAAAATATTAAGACATCTATGAGCCGCTATATCTCAGATCTACACGCTCCAAGGAACTCATATCACCAAATAGCATCTAAGGTGTGGGGCACATAATATTCTCTCGGGGGGTGCACAACCCATCGGTGTTTGGGAGGGTGGGGACAAATATAATATTCAAAAAATATAATCCAAACAATCCTAAACAGAGCTTCACAATTTTATCTAAGGTCGAGGGGTTACCCCCCGACAATCTACATAGCTCCGCCTATGCAAGAGGTGTAGTGGGACCGTCGGGGGGGGGGGGGGGGGGGGGGGGGGGGGGGGGGGGCTAGGTGTGAGAGAGACAACGCGAGAAAGTGAGGTCAATCAAGTCATTTATAGAGGGAGAGATCGAGTGAGTGTGGCATAGCGTACACTCAAATGTTAAAGACGATACACCGAGATATCGTGCGGCGAAGCTGTAGTGAGGGCTGGAGGGAGATAGTTACCGAGAGTGGCCTAGATAGACTTTGTGTGTGTGCGCACGGTGAAGGTGTTTTACAAAGGCAACGTATGTGTCTTGAGAGAGAGAGGGAGGGTTTGTCATGGAGGGCACGACGAGGTTGTGTGTGAGAAATACATTTGTTGAGAGTGTGTGGGCAGGTGTGACAAAAATGGAGATTGAAACATGAAGAGAAATAATGAGTGGGCGTGTGTCGGATACCAATAGCTCTATTAACAAAGTAATGAAGATCGATCGATTCATGAAGTATGTGTGGTGGTTGGGGGGTGTCGATGGAGAGACCTAAACACAACATTTGCATGTACATAGTACTAGACTTAATATTCATGTTTCAATTTATTGTGCATTTTAAATATTGAATTGAGGACCATGCATGGCTTACATTTTAGTTTCAAATTCGTGTCATACATCCACGTTGAGATCACTATATCACAAACTCACTCTAATTCAAGAACTCATCATAAATCAATTACCGTGCCTTTTGGAATGACCAGTTATTTGCAAGGAAAACACGAGCATTGTAATACATATAGATTCGTTCGGTAATTTAAAAAAAAGATTCATTTCACATTCTCGAATGGTAGCACCCGACGGCGTACCAACCAGACCCGGGCTCGTGTCCTGGTGGTGGCGTGCGTGGTACGCACATTAGCCAACCCCAACCAAAAGAATCGCGATATTAAACTTTGTGCCTCCACTCGAGCCTCCGTGTTTCTAGTCGAAATATCTGGCGGTCAGAATTCCAGCCCTAGGAAATTCCCCTCATGTCCCCGGTCCATAATGACAACCGATGAACAATGGAGGGATGCTTTAGTAACAAGCCCACGTTACCTACCGTGCCAAGCATGGTTCAATTCCCTTGGTCGCCGCTACCCAAGGTCACCCGTCAACTCCATTGCCTAGTACTAATAGTACTACACCAAGATGAGCACAGAATGGAGCTCCATTTGTTGATTTTGTTCATGTGTTGTTCGTGCCTACTAGAGTTACTATATCAGGCAATGCACTGGTATGGAGGGATTATCTTTTTACTCTGCATATATAACTTGTCTGAAATCTAACTAAGCAAAATGTTTGACCAAATCCTTTCTTAAGAAATATTAACATCTACAACAGTAAAGATGTATGGCTTGAAAATTTATTTCATGATGCAGGTTATGATATTGTTTCGAATCCCCCCCCCCCCCCCCCCCCCCCCCCCCCCCCCCCCCCCCCCCCCCCCCCCCCCCCCCCCCCCCCCCCCCCCCCCCCCCCCCCCCCCCCCCCCCCCCCCCCCCCCCCCCCCCCCCCCCCCCCCCCCCCCCCCCCCCCCCTGACCTGAAATTCATGAAACTGAGCATGGTCACGTGATATGGCACAAATAGGTTGTCTTATTTTTTTTGTTCAAGAGACAAGCTGCTTATGAAAAGTTGCACAAATGAAGAGCCAAGGTATTTTGGAACAAAGACATGTCACGTTAATGCGAACGGTTTCACTATTCAAACCGTGGGCGTTAGACCTACGTGCCGCCACGAGTCCTGCTTCTCATCGGTAGGTGTCGTCCGAGCAAGTGTGTGAGTCGACGAGAGCTATGCGAGCAGACCGCTGCGCCGGCTGACCGGGAGGCGTGCGAGCAGGCCGCTGCGCAGGCTCACCGAGAGGCGAGCCCTTTGACTAGGCTCCGCCGCCCACCTTCCTCCCAACTGCCCCCACTTTTAATGGCGCCGGCGCCGCAATTTAAATCACCCCCGCACTCCCCGGTCTCACTACAATCTTCTCTCTTCCTCTCGGATTCTCTTGTCGTCTACCTCCAACCAGCCTGACCTCACCGTACGCCATGCCACATCATGATGGTCTGCCCTTAGTCTTCTAGTTTCCTGAGGAAGACACCCTGTCAGAGTCTCAAGAACATAAGGCGCTTTGGGACGAGCTTGAACTAGCCATGCGGGAAGACGCCGCACCTGTCACCGCTCCCACTCCAGCTCCCATCACCCCGACTACGCCAGCGCCCATCCCCGTGGCATTGATGGCCTGGGAGCCGCACATTGTCGCCGAGCTTGAAGCCACGGGGATCCATGAGGTCCCCGCTGACTTTCACGCGCCCATGCACCTGCCAGCGCATGCGCCTGCGCGTGCACTGACACGCGAGCCCATGTCGGTGCATGTGCACATGAATGTCTCCGCCGCGTCGTTGCCAGAGCCTGTCCCCGTGCCGGTGCCAGTGCCCCCCTCAGCGGCATGGATCGCCACCGTCGACCGCTTCCTTGCACCAACGCCAGTCGCCTCCTCCCGCCAGTTGACTGGCTCCTGGAGACCAAAGTCCAAAACATTATGGCCTTCCTTGAAGCTAGGGCCAACGTCCAGGAGTACGCCAACAATAGCACAAGACGCTGCCGTCACTGCTAGTGGCCCGACGACACACAGAGCACGGCAAAGGAGCCGCTTCCCGCCGCAAGACGCCTCCGCCACCGCCGCGTGATCTAAATATGCCATGAAAAACGTTCGGATTGCCATGCTTAAAATCCAAACGTTTGGGATTTATCATTTGTGTTTATTTTAGTTCGATCATGGTATGAATGTAAAGTCACAGTCAGACTGAATGAAATCTCTATGGTTTGATCAATTGAATGTTCTGCTAGAGCCGTATCAAATTAAATATAAAACGTCATCAAGCGACATGTATTCCTTCTCATCGCAAACATTTCATATTAAATACCACGTCAATTCCAAATATTTTTTTAGGGAAGCCAGTTCCACATACTTGTAGGGCGCGAGCAGTCCCCTTGTTCGTGCACTATAGGCGATACATCTATTTATCCACGCATTTAATTGTTAGTAGATACTACTAGCCTAACTTGTCCGTCACGGTCACTTTTGTTCCTAAACTTGTTACATACTCCAATACCAGTACTAGTACTAGCAAGATGCCCGTGCATTGCATGGAACATCAAGATGCATTTGTATGAGTAGTTTATCTTGTGGGAGAAAAGGATGAACAAGAGAAGGCCTTATTTGCAAATGTGGAGAGGGGTGTGGGTATCTTTTTGCAAAAAATTGCCGTAGTTTCCTTCCTATTCGTCAGATAGAAATCGGACGGCCTATATTGTAGGATGGCAGGCACACCATCATCACCAACCCTGTTTTTTATAAGAGTAGGGATTACGTGAAACTGGTGCCGTAACTTGTGAACGCGTCCAGATTCAGTCAACAGCCCCACCGCCCGCATGTTCTTCGTGTTTGCCCGTGTGTCTAAATGTAGAAGGGGAGGGGAGAGAGAGAGCAGACATGGAACCCACCAGTAAGTGAAGTGGAATAGTATGTGCTCACAAGCCGGTCCCACTAATGTACTAAAGTTAATATAAAAACATGTTGTCCATTAAATAGGTTGTGGTAATATAAAAACATTATGTCAACAAAGGGGAGTACAACAAACGTTGCTACTATGTTGCCTATTGACGTGCAGCTTGAAGGCTCTGGTCGCATGTTCGATCCTCGTACCTTTTCATTTTTAATTTATACTAGTAAGGTACACGTGCATTGCACGCATGAGATTTGGCAACCAAATTATGAATAAATACCACTCCATAGCATGTAAGCTTTGATTCATATATGCATGATGTAGATGTTCGTTTAATTCTTATAGTTCATCTCATTCAAAATCAATAAGTTTTATAAAAAAAAGTTAATCTATTTTAAGATTCATGGAATTGTGCATTGTAGAGCATAAAGTAAAAACAAATAATGGCAATTCATTTAGAAAAAATAAAATTGGGCAATTATGATACAGAAGATTCTAGAACAAAGGAGAAGTGCTTGTGTTTTGAGGTTTGTGCATTATGCTTAAGTTTAACCATGCAGTCTTCTAGATTGTACACCCCCCCCCCCCCCCCCCCCCCCCCCCCCCCCCCCCCCCCCCCCCCCCCCCCCCCCCCCCCCCCCCCCCCCCCCCCCCCCCCCCCCCCCCCCCCCCCCCCCCCCCCCCCCCCCCCCCCCCCCCCCCCCCCCCCCCCCCCCCCCCCCCCCCCCCCCCCCCCCCCCCCCCCCCCCCCCCCCCCCCCCCCCCCCCCCCCCCCCCCCCCCCCCCCCCCCCCCCCCCCCCCCCCCCCCCCCCCCCCCCCCCCCCCCCCCCCCCCCCCCCCCCCCCCCCCCCCCCCCCCCCCCCCCCCCCCCCCCCCCCCCCCCCCCCCCCCCCCCCCCCCCCCCCCCCCCCCCCCCCCCCCCCCCCCCCCCCCCCCCCCCCCCCCCCCCCCCCCCCCCCCCCCCCCCCCCCCCCCCCCCCCCCCCCCCCCCCCCCCCCCCCCCCCCCCCCCCCCCCCCCCCCCCCCCCCCCCCCCCCCCCCCCCCCCCCCCCCCCCCCCCCCCCCCCCCCCCCCCCCCCCCCCCCCCCCCCCCCCCCCCCCCCCCCCCCCCCCCCCCCCCCCCCCCCCCCCCCCCCCCCCCCCCCCCCCCCCCCCCCCCCCCCCCCCCCCCCCCCCCCCCCCCCCCCCCCCCCCCCCCCCCCCCCCCCCCCCCCCCCCCCCCCCCCCCCCCCCCCCCCCCCCCCCCCCCCCCCCCCCCCCCCCCCCCCCCCCCCCCCCCCCCCCCCCCCCCCCCCCCCCCCCCCCCCCCCCCCCCCCCCCCCCCCCCCCCCCCCCCCCCCCCCCCCCCCCCCCCCCCCCCCCCCCCCCCCCCCCCCCCCCCCCCCCCCCCCCCCCCCCCCCCCCCCCCCCCCCCCCCCCCCCCCCCCCCCCCCCCCCCCCCCCCCCCCCCCCCCCCCCCCCCCCCCCCCCCCCCCCCCCCCCCCCCCCCCCCCCCCCCCCCCCCCCCCCCCCCCCCCCCCCCCCCCCCCCCCCCCCCCCCCCCCCCCCCCCCCCCCCCCCCCCCCCCCCCCCCCCCCCCCCCCCCCCCCCCCCCCCCCCCCCCCCCCCCCCCCCCCCCCCCCCCCCCCCCCCCCCCCCCCCCCCCCCCCCCCCCCCCCCCCCCCCCCCCCCCCCCCCCCCCCCCCCCCCCCCCCCCCCCCCCCCCCCCCCCCCCCCCCCCCCCCCCCCCCCCCCCCCCCCCCCCCCCCCCCCCCCCCCCCCCCCCCCCCCCCCCCCCCCCCCCCCCCCCCCCCCCCCCCCCCCCCCCCCCCCCCCCCCCCCCCCCCCCCCCCCCCCCCCCCCCCCCCCCCCCCCCCCCCCCCCCCCCCCCCCCCCCCCCCCCCCCCCCCCCCCCCCCCCCCCCCCCCCCCCCCCCCCCCCCCCCCCCCCCCCCCCCCCCCCCCCCCCCCCCCCCCCCCCCCCCCCCCCCCCCCCCCCCCCCCCCCCCCCCCCCCCCCCCCCCCCCCCCCCCCCCCCCCCCCCCCCCCCCCCCCCCCCCCCCCCCCCCCCCCCCCCCCCCCCCCCCCCCCCCCCCCCCCCCCCCCCCCCCCCCCCCCCCCCCCCCCCCCCCCCCCCCCCCCCCCCCCCCCCCCCCCCCCCCCCCCCCCCCCCCCCCCCCCCCCCCCCCCCCCCCCCCCCCCCCCCCCCCCCCCCCCCCCCCCCCCCCCCCCCCCCCCCCCCCCCCCCCCCCCCCCCCCCCCCCCCCCCCCCCCCCCCCCCCCCCCCCCCCCCCCCCCCCCCCCCCCCCCCCCCCCCCCCCCCCCCCCCCCCCCCCCCCCCCCCCCCCCCCCCCCCCCCCCCCCCCCCCCCCCCCCCCCCCCCCCCCCCCCCCCCCCCCCCCCCCCCCCCCCCCCCCCCCCCCCCCCCCCCCCCCCCCCCCCCCCCCCCCCCCCCCCCCCCCCCCCCCCCCCCCCCCCCCCCCCCCCCCCCCCCCCCCCCCCCCCCCCCCCCCCCCCCCCCCCCCCCCCCCCCCCCCCCCCCCCCCCCCCCCCCCCCCCCCCCCCCCCCCCCCCCCCCCCCCCCCCCCCCCCCCCCCCCCCCCCCCCCCCCCCCCCCCCCCCCCCCCCCCCCCCCCCCCCCCCCCCCCCCCCCCCCCCCCCCCCCCCCCCCCCCCCCCCCCCCCCCCCCCCCCCCCCCCCCCCCCCCCCCCCCCCCCCCCCCCCCCCCCCCCCCCCCCCCCCCCCCCCCCCCCCCCCCCCCCCCCCCCCCCCCCCCCCCCCCCCCCCCCCCCCCCCCCCCCCCCCCCCCCCCCCCCCCCCCCCCCCCCCCCCCCCCCCCCCCCCCCCCCCCCCCCCCCCCCCCCCCCCCCCCCCCCCCCCCCCCCCCCCCCCCCCCCCCCCCCCCCCCCCCCCCCCCCCCCCCCCCCCCCCCCCCCCCCCCCCCCCCCCCCCCCCCCCCCCCCCCCCCCCCCCCCCCCCCCCCCCCCCCCCCCCCCCCCCCCCCCCCCCCCCCCCCCCCCCCCCCCCCCCCCCCCCCCCCCCCCCCCCCCCCCCCCCCCCCCCCCCCCCCCCCCCCCCCCCCCCCCCCCCCCCCCCCCCCCCCCCCCCCCCCCCCCCCCCCCCCCCCCCCCCCCCCCCCCCCCCCCCCCCCCCCCCCCCCCCCCCCCCCCCCCCCCCCCCCCCCCCCCCCCCCCCCCCCCCCCCCCCCCCCCCCCCCCCCCCCCCCCCCCCCCCCCCCCCCCCCCCCCCCCCCCCCCCCCCCCCCCCCCCCCCCCCCCCCCCCCCCCCCCCCCCCCCCCCCCCCCCCCCCCCCCCCCCCCCCCCCCCCCCCCCCCCCCCCCCCCCCCCCCCCCCCCCCCCCCCCCCCCCCCCCCCCCCCCCCCCCCCCCCCCCCCCCCCCCCCCCCCCCCCCCCCCCCCCCCCCCCCCCCCCCCCCCCCCCCCCCCCCCCCCCCCCCCCCCCCCCCCCCCCCCCCCCCCCCCCCCCCCCCCCCCCCCCCCCCCCCCCCCCCCCCCCCCCCCCCCCCCCCCCCCCCCCCCCCCCCCCCCCCCCCCCCCCCCCCCCCCCCCCCCCCCCCCCCCCCCCCCCCCCCCCCCCCCCCCCCCCCCCCCCCCCCCCCCCCCCCCCCCCCCCCCCCCCCCCCCCCCCCCCCCCCCCCCCCCCCCCCCCCCCCCCCCCCCCCCCCCCCCCCCCCCCCCCCCCCCCCCCCCCCCCCCCCCCCCCCCCCCCCCCCCCCCCCCCCCCCCCCCCCCCCCCCCCCCCCCCCCCCCCCCCCCCCCCCCCCCCCCCCAAAAAGAACGATGACAAAAAAATCACGCTTCAATGTTTCGGATTGAAATATCTGGCGGCCCCAATTCCAGCCCTGCAAAATCTCCCTTCTCCCCCGCCCCCTTCCGCGCCCACAGCTCTCAAATCCCTAATTCGCCACCAACCCAAGCAAAATTCAAATCGCCCTTCGTCTCATCTCTTTCCTCACCTCCGTGCCGGACGATGACGAAGACGATGGTTGCACTTCACCACTGCATCGGAGCTACCTCATCTATCCCCTCGTCCATCGCACCAGGTGGTCTACCCACAACGTCGGCCGCCGCAGCCGACGTGCCTCAGACACCGACTTCCACCGCATTAGGCGACGCCGTCTCCCACCTCACCGGGGCCACTTCACCGAGAACATCATCGCACCTCCACCCCCCCGACGGCATTGGTGCTTCACCAACAGCCTCGTCCACCGCATCGTAGCGCTCCGCTACCGCTCGAGATCTGCATCCGTACGCGGCCAGCCAATGCCAGTGCATCACCCTCAACAGCTCTGAAGTGACCCGCACTCTAGCTAGGTGAGCATGCCCAAACGCCGGCCCGAACTAGGTATCCACATATCACTCCCTTGTGCACTGTTTTGATGATGTTTGGATAACCTTTTACTGCTCTCTTAGCTTACATGCCTATGCAACTCTGACTTTAACTCTTATTTCTTCTGGAGATATCATCTGAAA